>JAQIXN010000528.1:0-35810 GCA_034698145.1 Proisotoma minuta
TTTAATATTGTGGAGTGTCAAAAATGTGGAAATAATAATAAAAATCAATTAAAATATTAAAACTTTTTTTGAAAATGGTTTATTTCTAATAATAAATTGTAAATAAATGTAATTAAAATATCCCAAGTTTCAAAAAAATATTTTCAACTTGTATGATATCCACTATCAAAATATCTATTTTATTTATATCTTTGAAATCAATAAAAAAGACTTAATAAAATTTGGGTGGCTTTTTATTTTGAAGATCATTTATAATTATTTTTGGTTTTTTTACACATTTTAAGTTTTGCTTTTTTATTAATTAAGTTATTTAATATAGATTCCATATTCTATTAATTTTGAATGCAATTTCTTGTAAAAGGATATGTTTTACAACTTTTATTCGGAACAATGATTAATTATCCACAAGTCAAAATTTGAAAGGAATTTTAGAGCCTTGAAATTCAAAAAGCTAACAAAGATTACCCAACCAAATTTGGTTGCATTAGAAAGATCTTAAAAAATAAAACGTTGTGTACATATAAAATTTTACGGCAATTTGAAAAGCGTTGATACTGATGCACTTAAAAAAAATTATATTAGCAACAAATTTAAAAAGAGGAATAGATGATGCAAAAATATTCAATAAAGTTGCACTCGAACATTTTTCAATCTAAAAACAGGCCCCAATTACTTTAAAATTGTTAAAAAAATTAAACCTGATTAATTTAACCAACAAACATTTTAAATAGTCAAACCCATACAAGTTTTCAAAAAATTCTTATCACCAAACCCATTTTAAACAATTACTGTATAAATTTTCAAAAAATTCTTATCACCAAACCCATTTTAGACAATCACTTATATCACTTCAAAACATGTTTACGTCCATCAAAGGATTTTTTGGATGAAAACATTTTTGTGCCATACCACATTTTTTCTATTTCATGTCCTCATTTGAATTTTGTTTCATGAAATCTGTTTCTAAGTATTAGTAATTTCAGACCAAAATTATCGTCTAACCCAATTTTTATTGAATTTAGTCGAATTTCGGTCTTTCGGATTTCCACTCTATAAGCAATTTCTCCACCCCCACCATTTTTAAACGACTGGACCGATTTTGCCCATATTTGGACTCCCACTTCCTATTTAATAGTGGAACAAGTTGTTCCGAACAACTATGCCAAAAGGTATTCCAGTTTTTTTCAAACTTTGGCCCCATAGTTTTAATTTTCAAAATTTTTGTAGTCTAAACAAATTAGGTTGTATTTGTTTGTCATGTATTTATTGAAACTATATTAAAATTGCTTATAAACATTCATATAATAAGTCTGCAAAAAATTTCAATCTGATTTTATTTGATAAAAAAATAAACCTGATTTTAAATATTTTAAAGACTGAAATCCGTCAAAGAATCTAAGATAAATTAATCGTCAAACAGCATGCAAAGAGAAATAATTTTTGAAGCCAGAATTTTATTTTTGAATATTTTGGTAGCCTTCATTGTAAGCAGATGTTCTGATGTCAACGTAGCATGTTTCACTCTAATTTTTGTTATATGTAATTTCGCCAATGTGGATAAATGCATGCAAATAATATATGATTCGGATGAAATTTGAACAATGAGCTGTGAGTGAGGGAAAATTTGGTCGCAAATTTATTCACTCAAAAATTTGGCTAATGTTCTTCAAATAGGAGGATATTTCAGGAAGAGATCTCAACAGATTTTAATGCTTGTTAAGATGGACGTATTTTTATTAACCAGTTGATGCATTTGAATTAACTTTTTAAATCATCAATAAATCAATGCCATCAAACATTTCGTTTAACTTTAGTTTTCAATGTTATTTTTAAATGTACTGGCAGTTAAGGGATAAGCCGGGGAAAAAAAGCTTAGCAAGGGGGAAAGTCGGCTTACAGAAGCCGATTTCCCCCGGCTTAGCAATGGGGGGAAATCGGCTTAGGGAAAATTCGAAAAAAATAAACTCGATTTTCCTATCTCGAGTTCCCGAGAAACAAAATTTCTTTAATTTTCGGCCCAAAAATATTCTTCGAATTTGTTGGTTTATATTATGATTAATTGATTTCCTTTTTATATAAAAATTAACCAATTAAAAAAATTATTTCTTTTTTTATTCATTAGTTTTTATTTTCACAAAATAATCACAATTAAGTAACAAATAATTTATTGAACAAAATATGTCACACGGATACAAAGCACAAAGTGATAAGTATTCAAGCAAACTTCAAGTTCAACCAAATGCATACAACTTGCGTAAAAATCGCGAGACAATTCTTTTCGGGTAAAAAAAGAATTTTTGCAAACTTTGTTTGATTTTTTTGGGGATGTTCGCAATTGAATTAATTTTTTATTTTTGCACTATGCGATGCAGAAACATTTAATCTAAATTTATCAAAAATAAAATTTAAATGAGCGCATCGCGCGGCGCTGTAAATCGCAAAAAAGAGGAGACGTAAGCCGATTTCCCCCGGCTTTTAGGTCTCAAAAGCCGGGGGAAATCGGCTTGCGCAAAAACGCATATTGGGGAAACTGCGAAAGCGGGTTTTCCCTATGTGTAAGCCGGGGGAAAGCGGCTTCTGTAAGCCGATTTCCCCCCATTGCTAAGCTTCTTTTCCCCGGCTTATCCCTTAACTGCTAGTGCGTAAGAGTTGATAATTACATTTCGGCTATGTTAAAATGAATTTATAATTGAAATTATCAATTTCTAAGCTATAGACTTCTAAATATAGTCGTCCAACAACACTGAATTTTTATTGGCTTTCACCCTAAAAACAAGTTAAAAATAATCTCACTTATACTTGGAGATTTTAGCAACCATACTTATTTTTTGAAAAATAATGCTTTTCAATAGATTGCTCTCTAGTTGCTTATTAATTAATTAATTAATTAATTAATGGCCTTAAGGCCATTTTCAATTACCAAACTGGTTATGGAAAGAACCCAGTTCCAGTGATTAAAATTGCTCATTATGTTGTCAACCTTTGGTTTGCGTGACAAAAAAGTCAAGCCCAGTACAACTTGTTTGTGGCTCAACAAACCAAGGAACATGGACCAGTTATAAATTATCAATTTATTGAGGCTTCTTGGAATTTGTTTTTTCTTACGATTCCTGCTCTAAATCCAAACAAAAATTAAATAGCGCATCACTTTTTAGAATTGCTTGCACCTATAGAAATATTGAATAACATTTTTTTCCACTCCAAGTTTCGAATTTTGGTAATTGTGTGAAAAAAGGTTTTAAATATTTATTAAGGACTTGTGTTCATCTTGATATTTTTTTCACGAAGCTATTGGAAAATTTCCATGACATATTATTCAATCGCTTTAACATTTTCAAATACATGCATGTTTGATTTCTACCTAAATATTACCTTCTACTGTGGAAATGCTTAATAAAATCTTGCAGTTGCTTAGCTAATTATGTTTATTGTATACTCCAAATTATGTATTTACGTTATATTTTGCCCTTGTTATAAAAATGGGTTCAAAATACTTGGATATGCAAAATGACGACAGTTGATTTTAAATTATTTCTCTGTCTAGTTGGTAGACACGTAGCTTCCATGAGATAACTCCACGATATCTTGTTTCTTATTTATGCTTTTTACGTCCTTGTTCTACCTGCGGGTAGTTTATGTAAATGACTTGACTCAAAATAACTGCATGCAACTTCCTAGTCCGATTTCAGATATCATATCGAAACCATAGAGAACGAACTAAAAGGCTTAATTGGCAAGATAAAATGCAGGCCGCAGGTGGTTTAAAAAAAAAGAGAAAACGAAATATTGGGAAGGTAAAGTAAACAGTTGTTTAATCAAAATTCTCTGGAAAAAATTCAAATAATTTGATGATATTAAAACATCGTAGGTAACAGGCCTAGCAGGAAATGGATACGATCCGAATTTGGACAACTTTGACATATTTCGAATGTACAGCCAAGACGAGGATGATATAAATCGTCTAGACTTTTCAACTCAGAAATCACTGGACCACACCAACATTTCAATTTCTCGACTAAATTCTTCCAATCGTAGACCAACACGAGACGCCAGATTTGCAAGAGATAATGAATGGGACGAAGGTGGATCAATCTTTGGGAAATACTCGCCCCCACAATCGGCCCATTCTAAAAAGTCCCTGGGCCTAGGAGAAGGAATCTGCCCCCGTGCTCTTCTTTCTGACAATGTCGTAATCGCAAGACTAAAACATATCCTTCGTTTGGGAATTATCAGTTGCTCGTTCCCTTGGACATGGAATAGTAAAACGTATCAAATTGATAAATGGCCTCTAAGATACGAAAGAATTTGGAAAGTTGTTTGGGTCCTCTTTGCAATCCAATCATTTGGAATCACATTATATCAAATCTACAGTTTTGCCACTAGAATGCATAAAGATGAGGATGGGAGTCATAGGTATACTTAAATATTTAAATGCAAAATTGATAAATAGGGATTATGGATGATGTAAAATTTTATTTTATTTTTGATAGACCGATATTCATGAATAGTTTTTCGGTTCTGTGGTATAGTTATGCCGTCATGTTGAACTGGTGTATGATGTATCACAGGGATCAAATTAGGTGCCTAATTAACACCATGTTAGAAATGAACATGAAATATGTTGGTATGGTTTTAAATGCAATTTTTTCAACACATTGTCAACACTTTGTTTCACAAAGTATTGTTTCATCTTTCTAGAAAAGTACCTGATCACCGTTGATGGACATGAGGAACGAGGAAAAATATTTTTGAACGTTTCCGTACGAACAAATACGGGACAAGTGTTTATTTCGACATGTCTCTTCCTCGTCATGCCATTCCAGCCTTGGTATCTCTACAGCTTCATTTATGAAAAGGACCAACCCTGGTACTTTCTAATTCCTGGAGCCATGCAGGAATTTGCAGTAATCGGACAGATTTTAGCTGTATACCTTTTAATCGGATGGGTTGTTGTGGCACACTGCAATAGTACAATGTTTTGGCTGCAAGAAACGCAGTAAGCAATACAATTTTCAAATAAAAATGAAAATAAAAAATACAAAATAATAAAATGTGTAATATAAATTTGAAAAATAGCAAGGGTAATGATACGGGATGCACGACGGAAGAACTTCGTCGCCCTGAAATAGCAATAGAACTTTACCGATCAATGCAAGTGCTAACAGCCCTTTTCAATTCAGTAATGAGCTCTTATGCAATTCCCATAAGCAAAATAATCAACTGGTCAGCCCTCATCCCTTGTGGCTACGTCCTCATGCGATCAATGAACCAAAAATTTGTGGACGAGTTTCCTGGGATATTGACCTATCCGTTTGGTGTGACGGATTGCATCACGTGTGCTTATGGGGTCCTCCAAATTAGCGCCGAGATGCAGGACATTGCCGCAAGTTTCTTGACAAGTTGGAGCATGACCAGGCAAAAGAACTTGAGACGCATTCTCCTCTCTTGTAGGACAATGAGGGTTAAAATTGGAGAATATTATTTTATTACAGTTAGCACTACTATCACATATTTCAAGTCATGTTTTGATTATATAATCGATTGCATTATTACCTTCAAATAAATATAAATTTAAATGGTTTAGTTGTTCACGACTGTAAAAAAAATCACGAATTATTTTAAGGTAATAAAAGGTTCAAAATTTTGTAGTATTTTTTTCGAATTCCCAAATGATAATAAATTATTTGTTATGCGCATTGAAAATGAAAGCAAATTATGAATAGTTATTCATAGTTTACTGTTCCAAGAATTCAATAGTTAATTTCTAATTTATCAATATGAAAACAACTTTCTTACTTTCACTTGTTTCAGCAAAACAAACAAAAGCCAATATAAATTTTCCAATCCAATTTTCATTTAGTCTGAACTCGTCTTTGTAAAGAAACGGAAATGTTGGCAACGTTTTTACTCTTAATTTCATTTATAATTCCAACACTTGCATTCCCAGAAGAAGTTCATAAAAATTTAGAAAATAGAACAGAATATTTGGATAATCAGCAAAGATTTAAAGTGACTTGGGAAATATGCACTGCAACCCAAACTGCATATTTTTACCTTGAAGTCAAAACACGAGGCTATATAATATTTGGATTGAGCAATGACGTCCGAGGAAATGACTTTGACAACTTTGGAACAGATCTCGTAATTGGAGGAATAAATGATGATGGAAGTTCATATTTTGAGGTATACATACAAACGGGCGTAGTTTTTGTAAATTTTTGAAGCTAACATATTTTTTATATTTTCAGGACAGACATGGCATAGGAAATTTCTCAACTTCAAAAGATACAGCACAAAATTGGAAGTTTCTTGGGGGAAAGGAGGAAGGGAACGTGACTTTTTTCAACTTCTCCCGACCTTTAAATACATGTGATGAAAAAGATGATATTTCAATTTCAGTGAGTGGTTAATGAAATGAAAAGCTATTAAAATGTATAGTTAACTGAGCAATTTTCAGAACAACACGCAAAAGTTTGTTTGGGCGATGGGGAAAACGGATGGTATTGATGGCGAAGCAGAAATAAGTGGAAGTTATCTAGTTCATATCCTTGACAAACCAACACAACAACATTTTGATGTTGCAACGTAATAAAAAACGCAATGTCTATTATAAAAATGTAAATTACGGTTTATACGAATTATTTTCAGATACGAAAAGATAAACCTTGCAATGAGAATAGCCCAACCTAAAGACACAACAAAAGTTTATATGATGCACAAGATTCAAAAGCTGGATTCCAAGAAATATATTGTTGCGGTTGGTGACAATTTTTCAAAAAGCGTATGCCAATATTGGCATTGCCAATATACTAAAAAAAATATTCAATTTAGATGGTTCCCAATGTCACGGAAAACATCCACCACTTTTCCGTCTATTACTGTAATCCACCTTCATCAATCGGGAAAACCAAGCCAAAAGAAATTTTTGAGACTTTTGCAAAGCTTGGGGTAGTTTCGGGGGAAACGAGTAAAACAATCAACAAACTCAAAGATGTTCAAGAGCACTGTCAAGACGTTCTTTATTTTTGGACATCAGGGTCTGGGGTAATAAGATGCAGACCTTTAAATTATTAAATGTTGTTCACATTTTACTGTCGTTAACAATTCAGAACACCTACATGCCGGAAAATACTGGTTACGAACTTCCAAACACTGTAGATTACTATCTGATGGAAGTTCATTTACAAAATGGAGGGAAACAAAACGAAATCAAAGCTTCAGCTGAAGTAACGTTTTTTCTAACCAAAGCCAACATGTAAGGTTCCAAATACATTTTAATTTTAAGCAAAAAACGCTAAAGAAAGTATCTTAATTTAGGCCAATTGAAGCTGGGCTTCTTACACTTGAGAAAAAAGATGACTTTTTAATAATCCCTCCAACGGATTCCAAATCCCTTTCCACTGTCGCGGGATTTTGTTCCACGGAATGTACCAAACAATTGAATCATGGAGGAATAACCATTTTCAACGTTCAACTGCAATCTCACAGTTTGGGTTCGAGGTTGCGTCTTCGACACTTCAGAAAAGGTGTTGAACTTCCCTACATTACCACTGATGAGCAGTACACGAGCAAATTCCAAGAAAGTAGGAATATTGAGCCCGTTAAAGTTTTACCAGGGGACGAGCTAATGATTGGTAGCTTAATATATAAAATGCTTCCCCTTGAAGGTATTTCTATTGTTTGTACCTGCAATAATTTCAGAATGCAGTTACAACAGTAGTCAAAGCAACGCTCCAATATTTGGCGGGGACTCGACTTCTCAAGAAAAATGCAGCTCCTTGATTTATTACTGGCCCAAAGATGGTTTAGTTTCCTGTTCAAGTGGTTCAGTTGCCGAGAGCGTCTTTGATTTGTTTGGAGTGCACAACTGGAAACCTACAAAGTAGATATGTCATGGACTTTTTTTAAAATGGGCTTTAATTATTTAAATTATTTTATTTACAGCCAAGGAGACCCTAATCCCATAATTTACTCAACAAACGTGTCACCCAACGGAGTTCCTTTCCAGGAATATTTGAAATTTGGTGTTCATTGGACACCGGGATTAAAAGAAGCGCTTACATATTCACAAGTACACGGTCAGCAACTTGGTCACTGCAAAATTGTCCATCCAAACTCAAGACAAAAGTACACATTTAAAGGGGTGGGTTATCCAAAAAATGTGGAAGAGTACAAAGCCGTTCCTCTTGATGTCTGTGCAACTGCTAGCATTAAAGGTAGTTCGTTTAGGACATGCATAGCTGACATTAGCGTTTTAAGTGCAGCAATAATTCTTGCTTTTTTGGCAGAGATATTATAATTTATTCAAATAGTACAAACAGTATTTAATACAGTTTTAATTTTAAAATAGTCAAAGCTATATTTATGTCAATAAAATAATATTTAAACAAATAACTGCCGTATTTTTCTTAAGAAATGAATTTATTGGATGAAAACAAGACATTATGGGAAATTTCCGGCACTAGTATTTGATGGATGGTCAATTGAACAAGTTACAGGGAAAGTTTGGTCTGCCAAAATTCTTTTGTGCTGATCTGGACAGAGGCCTGTGGGTGGATTAGGACCAGGTGTGGCTGGAGCCAACGACGACATGCGATAAGAACTAGGAACCTTATCCTAATACCAAAAATGCGTATTCAATTAGCAGGTTGATAGTTTGAAAATATTCATTTAATATCTTACTGCAGCTACTGAATCCATTTTTGGAATTTTTATGTAGCCAAATAAATGTTGATACCGGTAGCAATAAACCGCAATCCAATCTACTTGATCCCAAGTTTTCCCAATGGGAATAGTTAGGACGATATCTTCGCCCATATATCGTCTTGGCTTATCCATGCATCTGTTGAATATTTGGCAATTGAATTGTCCTATTAAAAAACTTGGTTTGACTTTGCATGCTTACATTCCCTTTTCGTCCGGTATGATGGGATTTTCTCTGTGGTTTGCACAAGCTATTAAAATTAAATATCTAAATCAAAATGTCAAAATTAGAAAATAATATTGACAATTATATCCGTACGTTGTGGAGGATCTGGCGTTTTTCTGTATTTGACTTGAAACCAAGCTTCTGGACCTCGGCCATCATAGAAAAAGTTTTTAATTAAAATTGTTCTTTCCCCCGTAATGTATACTGAACCAGCTCTAGTCCCGTGGGCATAATATGTCCATTCGCCGATATATAGGCCTTGAATAATGTTACAGTTAAACAGTCAATTTAAACTAATAAAGTAAACAAACCTCCTTGTCCCTGTGAAAAAGTGTTTTCAGGAACAAAGAACAGAATTATCAGGAAAACTTGAACATGGGAAAATTTGATGCACATGTTTATAACTTGTATGATAAATATAATGATTTGCTCAACTGTCGATAACTATTTATATATATTCTCCAAATTTTTGGCAACTGTGGTTACAATTAATAATTTACAACCTCCTTGAAAATATTATAGCAATGTTAATTCGCATGTAATTCCGCATATGAATTCATAAATAAATTACAGAAATAAAAACACAGACCTTAAATAAAATAAAAAAACGCCCTTTGAACAATCTCATAATAAATTTAAATTTCATTGTTGAGCACATGTCTGTAAAACGCAGTGCGGATAATTGTTATTACAACTGATTAGTGTTAAAGTTGTAAGGAAAGTTATCAAATTTAATTATATGAGCCAGATATGCAATTAAATTAAAGGTGATTAAGACTATAAAACCCAAAAACTATTTCTTGCCTTTATTGAAAAATATGTACACGTTAGGTAAATAAAATACTGTGATAATGTTCCCAATACCCAGCTTTTTAAATTTGATTATCCAGTTCGTCTAACTTTCTCCGACTCTCTGACAATTGGAAGAACGTCCACAGACGGATTCTCAGTGAAAACTGAAAACAAGTTTATCAGAAATATTTCAATTTCAACTCTTTATGAAACTATAAAATTGAAATTTTTAATACAATTTGCAGGCTTAAACCAAAAGCCGATGCTCTCCACTGGCATTACCTAAACAATTTTAGTTAACAAAAGTAGTTTAGTTAAAGAATTAGGTCACATTGTCAATTTTTAAAAAATTACTGGTACATCCTCAACTCTGACGACGTGGGTGACACCGTAAACATGCCATAATACTATATCTGCATGATATAATAAAAGTTGTCATTTGCTGTTCAATACTTTGAAAAATATTTGACTAACCTTCATTTACAATATCTGCATCTGGATCATTTCCAACCCATTCTGGTAACCCACTACTATTTAGGTAAAATCCTGCAGCATACAACTGATTTTCTTGATATTTGGTCACCTATAAAAAATAATGGCATAAAATTTCATTTAAAAAATCTAGATATTTAAACCCACCCAAACTTCGTAATCAGTAAACGCTTTTCCTGGATGCATAACTGAATCCTTGCTCATCATAAGTCTGGCCACATTGTCAGGGATTAATTTCCATCCTCTCGGGCCTCCCGTTATGGGATTTATAGTTTCCCCAAAAACTTTCCATGTTCTTGCGCTTTCTGGTCTTGTGTTGGTTCGTGCTTCGCTCGGCGTTCTCAAAACACTTTCATTCACGTGGAAGCCGTTACCATAGGGATGGGTTGGACTACCGGCGACTTCTTCATCTGGGACAACGTCAACGACAGAGACTGTATTTAAGTTCCCATCGATTTCTGCGTCCAATCGAACTGCGAAGAAATGCTAAAAAGAAAGTACTTATATTTGCCCTTAAACTTAAAAAAAAAATTATATTTTAATAATAACCTGATGAAATTGAGCATTGATATGTTCCATTACAATTGTCCCATGGCCTCCTGGCGTAGCCCCAGTACCCATAAGATTTTGACTGACAATTCCTGTAATTTAAAATTGTGGAATTTTGTTTTACACCTCGAAACAATTTTTAGAGTAGTAATCATTAACCTGTTAAGATCATTTCTTGTCTGATAGATGCATCCTGATAAAACATCCACTTGATTTGGTAATCATAGTTTGACACAGTTGCAATAAAAGTTATAACAAGACGCTGGGAGCGAGCGGTAAGTATGCGTCTGGTAACTGGATCCATTTTCCGCCAAAGAATCCCAGCGTCTTCTTCGTAGATGCAAAATGTGTTTGGAACTGTCCAAGGTTGTCCCGCCATGTCGTTGCTCACAGAATCCATAAAATATACAGAACCCCGACAACCATCTGGGGACCGGAGTTCAGAGGCAGAGAACCCAAGTCCATACTCGCCGACATCCAAAGCCATTTTACGGTGGTATGGTGGCCTACAATTGAAGAGATTTGGCTGAAAATTTGTGGTCGAACATATTAAGCAATTGAGCCTTACCGTGGGTCGCCATAAGGAACAAAAAGTTCGCTTACTGAGGCTCTGTAAAGAATTGGTCTGATGATCCCAGAGTCATTATAATTTACATGATGAAGTACAAGTCCTTCTCTTCCATTTCGTCTGCAAACATTTTTTAAAAGAATTTACTACATTAATGTTTCTTATGTATTACGTTTTTTTTTACCCAATTCGCATTTTAAATTTTTGCCAGCGGAGCACATTATCTTCAATTGTGAAGCTGGGTCCATCTTCCTGAACAATATCAATGCGACTGACGTCTGTCCTGTACAACCTGCCACTAATTGAGGGATCGTAGTTTCCTTCTGCCACTGGAACTTCATCCCCTTCTCTGTTTGTAGTGTCGAAATCACTTTGAATTGGAATTTCTTCGATTTCTAAAACTTCTCGACGCAATGCATCAACTATCACTACGAATCCCATGGGATGAACTGTTGGCAATTTTGCATTTTTGCATTAATTAGTATTGGAGGTTTTAGGCATTGAAGCAGTTAATTTACCGTAAAAGTTATCGTGTTCATAATTTCTTCCGTAAAGAAACACTTGGGAAATTCGTTTACTCTCAAATTCTGGTTTGTCTGCAGAGTATCCATATTTCCTGTAGAAATTGATTATTTGAATTTGTATAATTTTTGTAATGCATAATTCAAACGTACCAAACATCGGTGATGAGATTACTTCGGTTGCTGTAAAATTCGCCATATACACTAAGCCTTTCTTGAACCAAAGGATCATCCTTCACAATCTCAGCAATATATGCCATTTCGTCGGCAGCAAAAGTTGGGTCCGTTCCAATCGGCAGACTTTCCCATTTTTCTAAAATTTTTGTGTTGAGATTAACTGTGGCTTCATAAGTGGTTCCGTTCACGGGATTAATGAGGACTACGAAAGCTTTTCGGGGGATAGCATTGGGCAGTGGGTCCATGTCCCTCAAGAAATAAGGAAGAAGCACAGATTTTTCTGGCTCTTGCAAGGTTATGTCGATAAACATCCATTCTACACCCGGTTGTGCTGTTTTAATCAGTGCAGAAACTTCAGAGATTTCCGCTTGGGACAAAGGATCAAGGGGATGGGGCACGGTCTGAGTCGGTCCTGTAGAAATATATAATTAAACAATATATTATGTTACTTTTTATTTGCTGTCAGATTCAACTTTAAACGCCAGAGAATCATGAACCAAATGTAATGTTTTTGACCAATTCCGTATACATAAACATGCGCAAGTATAAGACGCTTAATGCATTTTGTTTATACGTACCTTGACTACCCCAAGCTAAATTTTGTAAGAGGGCAATTATAAGGATTACCGAGATAAAATACAACTTTTTATTTGGTATTAGACCCATAATGCTATTAATAAACTATTTAATTGAAGAATCTGAAAGTAAATTCAACAACTGATGGAAATTGAATTGCGTTAAGAGCTTTATATAAAAATCAATCAATCAAACCATTTCATATAAAGATAAGGATAATATGTCGAGACAACTCTGACACCTGTGCGAACAGCAAATATAAAGTTGACTTATCATTTAAATTGTCACAAAATCCCCAGTAAACCTAATCATTTAAATGTACCAATGTAATTAATCAAGTTTATATAATGAATTTGGCTTAATTTAAGTGTTGCATTTTAAATCATTATCATTACTGCATAAGCGTGCCCAATTTCCAAGTAATCTGTCAAATTGAAAGCATATTTTAATCAAAAGCTTTTATTCATGAATCATCATAAGTACACAGCATTTTTGGTGGAAAGTTTGTTACTTTAAAATTGTTTTTTTTTTAACTTTTTGTTTACATCCTGTAAATTTCCACATTGATAGACTCGGCAATTCATAATTAAAGATTTACCTGGTTAAATCATTTTATAATTTAGTTAGATTTACCGAGTTAAATCTAACGCTGGGTATGATGGGTTAAATTTAAGAAGAGGTGATTTATAAATTATTACCCAAGATCAAGAAATTAATGTAATTTGTTGAGCATGACCCAAAATTGTTCAAATATTGAAATAAACTCCAGCAGGATTAGAAATAAATCAATATTTGCCAACAAAATTAATTCTTTATTTTTTAAAACCGTACGTGACGAAGTTCATGTTAGTAAATCGATGTACTACTTGTTTGCCATTAGTTAAAATTTAAATAGACACAGGATTTTTTTGCATTTGAATACTTTGGGATATACATTTTTTTGAATTTTGATTTTTGTTTGTTGGAAGTCTGCTTTTTACTTTTTAATATTTGTGAATGCGTTCCTTGGAATATCCCAATTTGTCCAAATTTGGCTCACAAGCATACTGAATCATTGGAGGAGGTCCACATATAAACGTCAGCGTGTCTTCTGCCTCGGGAAACAAATGTGCTTTGAGCATTTCGGCAGTGATGAAACCAGTTCCATATTTCCACTCTTTGTTTGCTTGATCGAGAGTGAACCAGAGCTTGAATCTGTGGGGCACTTGCTCTGTAATTCCCTGCAATTCATCTCGGCACAAAATATCATCTTCAGATTTGTTTGCAAAAAGAAGAGACACGGAAGTGAGGTCAGAGGGGTCTTTGAGCATTGCTTTCACAATTTGCAGCATTGGTGTAATCCCACTCCCACCTAAAACAACTCAATATAAACAACTGCTAGATTACTCAATTTTTTTTCTAGCGCAAACCTGCGATCATGTTCACTTTTTTGACTATTCCTGGAACCATTTTGTAGTCAGAAACTTTGTCAGGCCTGTTTGAAAATTTTCCTTGACCGTGATACAACTGAAAAAAACGTCTTTTTTTAGCAAACTCGGTCAATAAGTTTGTTATTTACCATCACTAACCAATCGTCCTGTTGGACCTCGGATCTCCAAAGTTCTTCCAACCATTAATTGATGAATATGCTGAGACATTTTCCCTCCTTGTGGAAAACTTGGGTGGACATCTTTGAAGTAAACTTTGATGAGAAGGTCCATTATCCCTTTGTCATCATCACTGCTGACGGGAGTGTAGGCTCTGATGACCTCTTCTCCATTTATGACCGCTCTCACCTGAATGCATTGTCCAATGGGAAGTCCAAGTTTGTGTTGCTCTGTTGGCAAAGCGAACCGAAAAAGGAAGGTGTCGGGAGAAATCTTTACACGCTTTGAAAGTTTCAAGGGAATGAAGACTTCAGGATCGGAAAGGGCCTTTAGATCTGCCATCATCAGAGTTTGTAGCTGAACAGATTAATTTATTTGGAATGCAATTAATTTATTTTGGATAGTGATGAAATGTGAAGGTCGACAAGAAAATAATCTGCGAATTATCAGATTTTAAATTGATAAGGTAACCTACGTGATTTAATACTCGTTCTTCATGTAGACTAAATGGGAAATATAAAACAAAAATTGAACAACCACAAAACCACAAGTTGGAATTTCTTTGAGAAATATGCATGTAAAATGAACATGTAATTATGAGTTTTAAATTGTTTAATGTAAAATGCTCTTTGAGGTGCCTCAATAAAATTTGGACATCATATCATCGCTCATTTGATATTTATATGAGCGAAATTATATTTATCATCGCTAAATATTTATTATAAATATATTTTATTGTTGATCCGTTTATCTCTTAACAAGCCGGTATGAATTTTCATTTTATTAACCATAAACGGAAGGAATTATCTTTTTTAGATAACAGTGTGATAATTTTATTTTGATCCACATAATTGGTACAATATTTTAAAATTGCATAATTAATGAACCAATTAGGCTTGTCGGTATACGATTTTAAATAATAATAAATTTAAACACCAGTTGAGAGGTAGATTTCATGTCATTAATTTAGAACGAAATAATTAGAATGGAAGAAGAAAACATAATTAAAGCAGCTTCTGCACTTAGCAATGACCCCGCTATAGTGAGAAATTGGAAGTTAATTAATTTAAGACAATTTAAGAATTCCGGAGAATGAAGATGCAATTTTCAATTTTTGTATTGAGTGATATCCAATAATATACATTTATCATAAATGATTTATGCTCAAACAAGAATGATTATCTTCATTTCAGATTAAATGCATTTGGACGCTTCTAGTATTTCCAACTAACGATTGTCTTGAACTTAAAGAGGGCTTTGCATCACATTTTGTAACAATGCTACGTTTAGCTTTCTGTGACTTGTGAAATTAAGGATTAAAATTAGCAACGAAAATAATTTGTTATGCTTCGATATCCATTAAAAAGAAATAGCTTATGAATTCAAATATTGACTAAGGATCAAAGGGATTTGGCTTCTATTTATAAAATTAAGTCCTTTTAATTACTACTATTTTCAGACTAAATACTTTGTATAACAATTGTGTGGTTATGTGCCCAATTCAGAATAATAAACGTTTGGTTTCTAGTGATGATAGGTGAAGTTTATATAAGTATCATCATTGAGCAACTTTTGTCATTTACGGAATTTCTAGTTCACACATTTAGGTACATGTTTACATAGCCTATTTAGTTTCATTCAATAGTATCAATCTTTCCTTACACCATCAACTATGGGACTTCTACTTTCCCCACAAACGCTAAAAGTTATAGGGCGTATAATAAATTTTGGAAACTTTGGATTTCTTCCATTTTATTTTGACAAAAGTCAGGGGAAACTAATGATTCATAATTCGTTCGTACAAAGGTTGCTATATTTTATCAATTTGGCCTTTTACTTATTTCAAGCAACTTATTACATACTTCAAATCCACATTGAGTTGGGAAAGAAGCAAGCCGAAATGGATTTCTCTCAAATATTTTGGCTTCTATTTTACGTAGAAATAGCAGTGGGAGTTATTATAGAAAATACTTCAAAATGGAAAAATCGGAAAGAAATTGTGGAAACTTTCAATGAACTTGATGGGATTGAGAAAGTTATTCTAAAAGGTAATAATAACCGATTAGTTGAATAATAACATTGTTAATTATTGATTGCATTTTAGATTTTGGAATCAACAGAAAATCGCAGTTGCCAAAGTATGACGTTGGCCTTTTTATGGTTACTTTCATGAACTATTTGATGTATCCAACTTTCTCCTTGTTTGCTTTAATTTACGTTGCCAAGCCTCGTTACAAACAATATTTATGCTCATTTTGGACTTCTCATAATGAAGGCTATTTAGAAATTGCAAAATGTTTCCCTTTCGAGTGTTATCGCCAATTTTCGTTCGTTGCTGTTGTGGGATTTGGGATAATTTCCATGCTATCGATCATTGTATCTTTTGCAATGCGAGTATCACATGTAATCAGGTGCATTTTTAGAAATTATTCTATATATTTGTTAAACGGTTTGTTATAAATGTATTAAATAATTTTAGAACATCAAATCAAAGGATAGAGCTCAAAATTAAAGTTAAGGCACTACAAATGCTCCAAATAATGCTGAGAGGATATTCGAATTGCCGAAGTACTGAAATTCCATTCCTTATTATCACGATGGGATACATTTTAATTTTAGGAATATTTGGAACTCTGCGCCTTTCCAAAGTCGTAGGAACGTTGGACACTATTGTTCAATTTGACATGTACAACACGGGTCCCGTTGCGATAGCATTTTTAGCATTTTTTGGAAGCGTTCCCTCAGCAATCAAGAAAATATATATTGAATAATTTAAAACGGAAAGATGAAAACATTCGTAATAAATACTGGAGAAGAAAGCTTAATAGCCTGAAACCATTTGGGATACGTGGAGGGGTCATTAAAACAATTAAATATAATTCTATCCATTATTTCGCTCTTTCGGTGACATTGTGTTGTCACCATTTTATCAGTTATCCCAACGATATCTTAATTGAGACTTGGAAAATAAGGGTGGCCTTGCTTGTTTTATGGAAACACTCGTAACAATGTAAAAACAATCATCAAATACAATAATTGAGTAATTTGCTTTGATAATTATTTTGCTTGTATGCAAGTCTGGAATTTATTTCACATTCATTCTACGAAAATTATGCATAGTTTAAGCCAAAACATGGGACTGCTATTGTCGCCAAAAAATCTAAAAGTTCTCGGAAGCACTTTAAACTTTGGAAACTTTGGAAGTCTCCCTTTTTACTACGACACAACAAAACAAACACTTGTCTTGCATTCTTCATCAATACAAAAAATATTGTACCTTTTCAACGCATTCCTACTTTCGTTTGAATTGCTTTTGCACACTTTCCATGTTCATGGGGAATTGAAAAAGAAGAGAAAGGACATGGATTTTTCCCAACTATTTTGGCTTTTGTTTTACATCGAGCTTACGTTCACAGCAATTGTTGAATGCTTGTCCAAATGGAAAAATCAGAAAGATATTGTTCAACACTTTAACGAACTCTTGAGCATTGATTTGTGTTTGACTAAAGGTATCATTCAAATAAAGTATTTACCCCAAAAAGTTTCAATATAATTAAAAATTTCAGATTTCGGACTAAACTCTGAAAAGCTTCCGAAACACGATCCAGGCTATGCAATGGCTACATTTATGAAAGTGGTTGTTTACCCCAGCACAATTTTATTGACGGCTGTATATGTTGCTAAACCCCACAACAAGCAATATATTTGCCACTTATATTCTCCAACCGAAAACGAAATCTTCAATATTGCCACTTGTATACCTTTTGAATACTACAGACAATTGGCAATGCTTACGATAATAACTTTTGGAAGCATTTCCATGTTGCTTACCATTGTGTCTTTTATAATGAGAGGGCTTTATGTAGTTAGGTAAGTGAGTCATGTTCGTACCTAACAAATTATATTTTTTGCTAAAGGGATGATACAAATTTCAGAACTGCATCTTCTCAAGTTAGCCGTCAAACAAAAGTAAAAGCTTTACAAATACTGAAGCTCTCTACTAGAGGTTACTCCAATTGCAGATCGACGGAAGTGCCGCTTTTAGTATATACTTTGGGAGCTGTTTTAATTTTGGGGGTAACTGGCTCGATAAGATTCAAAAGCGGAGTGGAAACACTTGACTACATAGTGATGATTGACATGTACAATGCGGCAGTAATTGGTAAAGAAAAAAATCAAACCTAAAATTATTTTAAATATTGTAACCTGAATAGCTCTCCCATTTTTAATATTTCTTGGAAACATTCCGTCTCAAAGCAAAAAGATACTAGATGATATGAAAATTCAAGAAGAAAGCATTAAAAGCAAATATTGGAAAAGAAAATTAAAGAGTCTCAAATCCTTTGGATTTGGTAAGATGTGGTCCAATTAAAACACTCAAACACAGCTCTATTCATTATTTCTTTCTCGCCGTAACAAATTTTATTGTTCCACTTTTTTCCATAATGTCATAACTATATTTATGTAATTTAGATGGAATATGGAATATTATTTATTTAACAATATGATCTCAAAATAAATTATGCTAACCAATCTATCAAGAAAAAAATCCCTACAATTGTTTACCGACGAATATTTCCATCAAATCTTCTTCCAGAGTTCCACAATGGACCGTTCCAATAAGAATACTTTTGAGGGTCATAATTGGCTTGGCGTTGTCTGGGGTAATATTGAGATTGTTGATTCGGGTTTTCTGGGTATGCCGATCTCAGTTGTCTGTAACTTTGGGCATTCTGGCCTGAAAATCGTTATAAAGTACTAACGTTAGGTTCTTGTATTTGTTCCTTATGTTTCAATTTATTACCTCTGAAAGCGTTACCGTAGGCCGCAGTTATATTCGCAATTATCAAAAATAGTATGAAAAGTTTAACCCCGATATTGTTTTCCATTTTTTACGATTGACTGCAACGTAAATGATTTGTAAAATTGTATCAAGAAAACTGGGGGTGATATATTATAGATTTGGTTTCCAAGGTGGTAATTTACACTGGCCTACCTTTAGATTTTATTCAATGGCATCTCCAGCGATATGTAATTACTTTAAGCATGTTTATGTAGACAGTGCTTACGATTGGACGTGCCTTCAATACAAAACAAGTTGACATTGGCAGTGAATTTTACGTAGTTAATTTTAACATGTTAATTATCGCATCGTTAGACAAACTTACGGTTAGCTAACACCAAGGTGCTTTAAGCAATTAATTTTATAGCGACAGTAACTATGTATTAATCTCATTTTTAGTTTTCGATTTAAAGTATGCAATATACATTGATTAATGGTTATCAATAGCCATCACTAATTTTATTATTTAAATATGTAGTAAAATGTGTTATGATTACTGACATAATTGATAGATGTTGTAGAACAATTGCCAACAAATTGAGCCAATTTTCTTTCTTCTGGAAAGAAGTTATTTTTGGCTAGACTCACAAGCATAATATTTAGTTCATGATTCCAGTATGCAAAATTATTTGAAATAGTCTTTATTCGGATAGCAAAAAATGGGCTTGCTACTCACTCCAAAAACGTTAAAAGTTCTTGGGGGAACCCTTAATTTTGCAAATTTTGGTGTGTTACCTTATTTCTTTAATATAAAGACACAAAAACTAGCTCTACACACTTCAATCTGCCAAAGGCTTGCATATCTCATAAATGCATTGTTACTTTGCTATCAAACTTTATTTTACTTGGACACGATTAATTCGGAAATTAAAAAGAAGACGGAAGAAATGGACTTTTCTCAGCTTTTTTGGCTTCTGCTTTATCTTGTCATGTCTTCTGCGACCTCGATTGAATGTCTGTCCAAATGGTGGAATCGTCTCGGCATCATCCAAAATTTCAATGAACTTTCATCCATTGAGAGAAGCATTGCTAAAGGTTCTTTTAATTTTTTTTAGAAAACTGATTTGAACCAAATTACAATTTACATTTGAATTTAGATTTCCGACTTTATCCTGGAAAATATAATTTACCCAAGCACGATTTGGGCTTTCTTATTACCGCATATTTAAAATGGTTGACTTATCCAGTTGGTATTCTTCTAACCGCTGTATATCTGACCAATTCTCACAAAAAGCAATATTTGTGTTCTTTGTGGAGTCCGACAAATATTCATGCAATTAACGTTGCAACCTGCCTTCCCCTAGAAGCTTACCGACAGTTTTCATACGTAATTATTTTACCTATTGGTTCTATAGCGATGTCCTCCGTTGTCATGTCATTTTCATTACGAGTTCTCTACGTCACCAGGTTTAATACAACTTATGACTTATATAAATTTATTTTTTTATTTGTTTGAGAAGCATCCTTTAATTTTCAGACGGTCGTCAACAGCAATTCCACTGCATTTGAAAGTGAAGTCTCTTCAGATGGTCCAAATAACTTTAAGGGGTTACTCAAAATATAGATTTACCGAAGTCCCTGTCATGTTGATCACAATGGCTATAGTCTTAATTTTAGGGATTGTTGGTAGCATTCGGTTTTATCCATTTCTAATCAGCGGATTGGTTGGTTTGGTAGATTACGCCGTAATGTGCATATTTTATAACTGCATGCCAATTTCCCTGGCGTTCCTAAGTTTTATCGGACACATTCCATCACAAACCAAAAAAATTTTGAACGATATGAAATACGAGGAAGAAAGTATTCGGAACAAATATTGGAAAAGGAAGCTGAAAAGTTTGAAAACCTTTGGGATAAGATGCGGAACAATAAGAACTCTCAAATATAATTCTATTAATTACTACTTTCAGGCCATCACAAATTTCATCGTCCCAACTTTATCTGTAATTTCGCCATTGTCAAATTAATAGATCTGCATTACAATTAAACTGCATTTAAATGTATTGTCCACTAAATTTTATAATTAATTATTTGCAAAATGTTTATGTATTATCTTATAAAATCAATTGATAACTCTTTTCTTTGTCTCAATCTGCCTCGAATAAAATTCTGACCATAGTCTCAAATTGCCCCACTTTTTAACGTCAATCTAATTATTCTTATTCCTGAAATTATTTTTTTTTATTTAATTGCTAAATTTTATTGATCTCCGAATGGGAAGTTTGTCAAAAAAATTTAAAATATAAAAATTTTGGCAAATTAATTGTTTTGAGAGTTTGTCAATTTCAGAGTAAATTAATTGAGCCTCGATTCTCAATCTCACTTGTCCCAAAAAAAAACCACGAAACTCACATCACACGGCAAAAAAATTCTTCAAAATAACTACAAAAAAGAAAAGTAAAAATGGAAGTTGATTTCGTAGCCTGCGACAACTCGGCGCTGCTTTACGAGAGCGCAATAGAAGAAATAGCGCTCGAAGGTCTCTCCGGAATTACCTTACAAGGTATTTTTCCAATTTGAAATGATTTCTTAAATAACATTCTTGATTTTGATCCAGCCCTTTTTCTCCGCCTCACTGAACGCGAACAAGCGCCGTTGGTCTCAAACGAAGCCAGGACCGTTGTCGAATCCTTATTCAACTGCTTAAAACATGACGAACGATTGACGCTTCATCTCCTTCCAGATCCACGACCAAATCTCGTCATTTGGAACAAGAATGACCACCACGACCCTCGGGGACAAGTGGAGGAGCCGGAGGACGCCCCAGACGAAATATACCATCACAAACTTATCGAGAAAAAGAATTTTGATGAAGATATTGTGGAAAAAAGGGGAAATAGGTTTAAACAAAGGAATCTAAAACTGACGCATGTGGAAATAGAGCGACTAAACTTGTCTCCAAAAGGGGAGTTTGTTGCAGAGGGAATAAGATTTTCCAAGACCTGTAATTCCCCCGTGACTCGAAAAGAGAAGAAACAAAAAGTGAAATATGACGACAGCATTGCGGGTCAAGGTTTTTTGGCCATCAGAGGCTCCTGTCCTGAATTTAACACGAGGAGAGACATTACGGAGATTGTGAGGAGGACAAACATCGATTATCATACTGCAGTCAACTTGTAAGTTTATTTTCATATTTATCAAAAATATCCAGTTAATATTAAATAATATTTAGATTGGGCCATCGACTTGTATTTGTGGCTTCTCAGTTTATGCGAGAAACTCTTCTTTTCCGTCGTTTTAATCAAATGGAAGTGAGTGGACTTCAATATTGTCTCGTGGAACGGGTTGGAAGGGCACGACGTTATGGGGAACAGGCGAGAGGGAAAATATCCCTCACGAAAATGGGAATAGACGCCAAAACACTCTTTTACATCCGCAAGCTCTTACTTACTGAAGGAATTATTAGCAAACAGGTCAGATTTTTAAAATTTGAAAACCAAATTCCCCATTATAATGTTTGAATATTATTATTTATTTTATTTGGATGTATTTTTCAGCCTTTGGTTATGCGATTCGGAGCTCAAACGACGGGGTCTTTAATTTCTTTATTCCACCTCCCACATTTTTTTACTCGAGAAGATTCTACAACATTTATAAAAGTCCGGAAAATATTCGCATACATCTGTAACGCTCCTAATAAAATGGCAGAATTTCCAAAACTTGTGCAGATTTTTGGAAAACACTTGATGAGATCTCTTGTAGATGAGTATTCGGACCTTGTTGTTCTTAGAGACATGCGTTTTGTGGACGTCTTTCCTGAAGAACTGGAAAAAGAAATGACACCTCCAAAAAAGGAGGCGTTGATGAAAAAACGATTGCGCGTGATATGTCTTCGTGACCCTGGGATAAGTCTAAGGGAAGTGATTCAAAGGCAGCTGACCTCGAAACAGGATGCTGAAGATGACGAAGAGTTAAAAGTGGAGGATGATGAAGACGGGGACACGACGTTTGACTGGAGATATTGTTATGTTCCTGGTTAAAAAAATCTCACATTGCTTTATGGATTTGTTTGACAAATTAATTTAATTAATATTCATTTTCTCTATTTTAGACAAAGTACTCGCACATGAATCGGAATCTTCGCAAGTGGTTCGACACGCAATAGCTTGTGGAAAATATGGAATGCTGCAACAAGAAATCCCAGAAAAATTGTCAATTTCATCCCTTGACGCCCGGTCAGCAATTCGTTATCTCACAAAGTGGAAACTAGTCAACAGCACTATGGAAGATGTGGGGAAGACTAAGGTGACTAGATGGACATTTTTTAAATGTGAACCATACAAAAAACAAGAAGATAACAACGAGGCAGAAATTGATTTTGACTTTCTTGATAACGCGAAAAATCCAGTGGCTGCGAAAATTGCCATAAAAGAGAAAGAATATGACGCAAGCCCACCACCAAAAAAGAAGAGCAATTGGAATAGAAAGACAATAAAGCTCCATGTTGAAGTTGACCCTAAGTTATTGTTGCTAGAGTAAGCATTTAGCATTTTTTTTAAATGTTTTTTTTTTGTAAAAGATTTGAAACAGTAAATTTAATTTTCCTAATAGTTCCATGAGGGATTCCAACAAAGACGATCATGTCTCTCCTGAAAAGAAACCAGAAATGTCAGAAATTTCTCCAACCAAAGTAACCAAACCACTTATTCGCCAGTCAAGAAAACGTAAAGCTATCAATTCTTCTCTTCCTCTCCCTCCGCCTCCCGCCCCAAAAAAAGCTAGGATGAAACGACCAAACCCAATTATCATGGATAAAGGAGATCACGACGCTTGTGCTAAGAGAGAACGACAGCGTGTCGATTGGAGCGCAGAGGAAGATCGCGCTCTCCTCCAACTACTTATTTCATCTATAATTTTTATCCCGCGTTATAACTTGGACAAAGTCTTCATTTTTAACTCTGCCCAAATACGAGATATACTTCACGCCCAATTGCCTTCAACGGCCACTAAAACAACGACCACTATAAAACGACGAATCCACAAGATGTTTAGACGGGCCGATGTGCTTGCCAAGCATAGGTTAGTTTTTTTTAAATTAATAATTATTCGTTCAAGCATATGTTATGTAGCATTTATATGTAGATATTTGCTGGATGCAGCAATAAGGGACGAGACCCTTTGGAAAACTTATATTGAGCCTACTCTACCTCCACCAAGTGTCACAATTTTTCACAGCATTCCAACTCAAAAACTCGAATCTGTATTTCTCTACCTCCAGAAAAAATTCAGTCAAAGTGAAATCGAAGGGGACTTGACAACCAACGTGGAAACGATTTTAGACACGCGAGAGCTGCGTCGAATGGAGGAAATGTGGCTAGACATTTGGGCAAACGTTTTCCACTATTTTTACAAAAACCGAAAAGTCTTGCGGGCTTTAATGGAACCCGAAACTGTGATTCGTATCCAAGGGGATGAAGTTGTGGAGGAACCGCGTTGGGTATTGCCTAGAGCCACTAGTCCTGTCCCAAGATTCCAAGGGACGCAAGTCGTACCAAACCAACAGCTTAAATATTCAGATGAACAAATTGATTTTGTATACTCCGTGGCATCTAATATATTGAAGAATGTTGGCGAAATTGATAATGAGCTTTATGACTCTTCTGAAGACGAAGAGGGGGAAGGGGATGAAGCTAAAGTGCTTCTGAAAAGCAGTGGTGGATTTCCACGTCCACTTTGCAG
This sequence comes from Proisotoma minuta, assembly GCA_034698145.1. NCBI lineage: Eukaryota > Metazoa > Arthropoda > Collembola > Entomobryomorpha > Isotomidae > Proisotoma > Proisotoma minuta. The sequence goes on from JAQIXN010000528.1 coordinate 24,713, forward strand.
TGGTGAACGAGAGCCTGGATCTGGAATGGAAGTTTTCATGTGGAGATGTAGGACAGTTTTTCTATCTGTGCTTTTGGGTGGAAGTTGTGGCAACGCAGAAGCGCTAAATGATTTCATTGACCTCATCCCTAATAATTTACTAGAAAAAATTGTAACTAGTTTTAAATCGCTCGGAATGTTTATAATGGTAATAGATTTTATTGTTCAAATTTTCAAAGAATTTATGCATTAATACATTAATTTATTTTTCCAGACAAAGCCCAATCGAAAAATAGTTCTCTCGGTTCCAATGAAACGGAAGCTCTCTGGTTATCTTCATCCATCTGCATTTCAAACTGCTGCAAAATTTTTAGAGCCTCTGCAAAAGGGCGAACCTCAGACTGATTTTCCAGGCCCAAATAGTCATTTAGGTGCTGCTTATCTTTTATCAGAAATTGGACCATTGGTAATAACTATCCTATTATAAGACCTCTTAAAAGACTACTAATGTTGTTTTTTTGTTTTTAGTTAGCAATATCTTTTACGTTACCTCCTTCAATAATAAAAATCCATGAAGATTGGCGTGAGGATTACGAGTCAATTTTGGCTGCCCAACAAGTTGAACACGAAGGAGAAGATACCACGCCAGGAGAACAACAAGAAACCGCTCTTCGACTTTTACGCTTTAAACTAAACGCTGATAACGACAAGGGGAAAATGGTAGAAAAAGATTTTTTTGATATAAATCTTCCCCAACTGAAGCTGGTAGCCAGCGAAGAAGACGAAGGACTTCAAGCACTTTCTGAAGTTAACATGGTAAAAGTAACAAGCGTTTTGGGACATGAAAAGGAAATTTTAGCCCAAAGGCTTTTACAAATGGTGGAATACGATGCGATAACAGGGAAAATTGGAGGATTTAATTATCCGTTTGTGGGAGAGTTTAAAGAACTTTATGATGTCATCAATATCACAAAAGATGTTGGAATCTCAATATCATTTCTTAAAGTAAGTCAATTTTACATTACATACAAATTTAGTATTTCACGTTGCTACTTGTTTCATGTTTTCAGAACCATTTCTCTCGCAGTTTTTTGAAAGAGGGTTTAACGTATTTATTAACAAGAAATTACATATTTGTTGTTGGTGTCCAGTGCAGAAAGTGAGGAGTTTTGAAATATCATTTATTTATTTTAAATTTTAATTTATTGTTTAGGTTTGTTGCTGCTCCAAACATGAAGAATTGGTCCGTTTTAATTGAGGACGAGGAAGAAGAGTCAAAGAGGTTAATTAAATATGAGATAGTTCAGATAGTTAGTTCAAGTGTCATTGATAAATTTTACACTTTAGGATTGTGATGAGACCGTGGGTGAATGCATTTGGAGATTTAAACTGGAAACTAATTGATCGGACAATTGTTAGCATTATTGGAGTACTGCGAAAAAGTCCACATACGTTTATAGCAACGTTGGCTAGTCACTTTTCGTTGCTGTTTTCTCCTGCAGAAATTTATGTTTTCATTATGGTAATGGTTTATTTTTTTAAAGTTTTATTGTACTGGTTAATTTAAAAAAAATTTTTTTTTTTTAAACTTGACTATTTAGGCTCTTCTTGATCTGCATTTGGTGGACATTTTCAAATACAACGCAAAGAAGGAAAAGGGATTCTGCTTGTTTTCAACTTGGGTAGATGAAGGAGAAGAGGATGAGGCACTAGAAAATTCTTTTAAAGGTGTAAAATACATAAAAAAAATATCTTGTGGTTTGTATAATGATTATTATGATTATTTTATTTATGTTATAGATTACACTCTTGATCCCATACTTGATCTTGAGTCAGCTTGGATAGAGCTAATGCCCTTCCACATTTCCAAATACTCCCGAATTCAAGCAATTATTCTGACTAATGTTGAAGCAGAAGGAGACGTCATCAACGAAGAAGATAATCTAGATAAACATTTATCGGACGTTGAATTAGATCAAGATGAATTTCCGAGATTTGAGCCGGAAGACGTTGAAATTATGGAACATGGCGAGAATGATGAAATAAGCAATGATGCCGACTATAGTTAAATAACTGACTTTTTATATATGCATTTTTGCAATACACCAGAAATTTTTATATTAAATGCTAGTATATTGACAAGTTGACAAATGATTCCTATCCTATTTGCAAATCTTCAATTTGTTGTAAAGAATATTGTACTTGAACTAACACAATTATATAAGAAAGTGCAGTTTTCATTATCTGAAAAAGAAAGTAGGCTGGTAAACAATTTACATTTTTTTTTTAATTTCGCTTACCCCGGAGAGAAGCTTAGCATTCAAAACAAAGAAGCCAAGAGCCGAAAGATTCCATTCAAAATCCAATATTAGCGTTGCCACATCTCCAATATCATAATCACGCTTTGTCTCGTTTTCCGAACAAATCCAATCGGATTTTGTCCAGTTCAAATAGCTTAGTTTAAGCATCGCTTTGCTTTTCTCAATCTACATATATTTTAAATATTTCAACCCATTGAATTTTATTAAGTATTAAAACACAAGCCAAAACTAACCTTTGTTTTGCAATGTTCTCCAACGAATAAACTCAGCAAAACCATACAACTTCGCAATATCAATATAAAGTGACAGAGTGTTGTCCAACTCCAGCTTCCATCTCTAGTAGATTCTTTGGAGCCCAAAACTGCCATTCCATAGGATCCAAAAATGACTTGTACCACTGAAGAACATACCATAACTAGTGTCAATGGCGACAAAAATATTTGAGCACATTCAAACAGATTTTCAACATTTTGGAATTTTTTCAAAAAGTATTCCTTCATGGAATTTCCCTCAAGCATTTCCCCCTTTTCGGACAATCGTTTTGACTCGGCCAATTCACTGGAGACTGCGTTGCTCAAGTCTTCAAACATAAATGTTAAATGGGTTGATGTTACACAGACAAAATAAAGGACCACATTTGTTGGCATGTCAAAATTTATCAAGGAGAAAGCAAATACGACATGGAATGGACCATTTCCAATTGCTTTTGCGAGCTGGGAATTTTTGGCAGTCTCCTCCCCAAAAGCGATTGTGTATAAAAGTCCAGAACCTAGAAATGTGAGAGACCAGCTAAAGAGTGTTGAGCCATAAATGCATCTCCAAATATTTTCCCGTTCGCTGGAGATTGACCCGTAGTAGTTATAAATTCGTCTTAGAACTGAAGCTATTAATTTTGCTCGAAACAGAAAGACAAAGCAGACGAGAAAATTGTGAGCAGTGAGCACATTGGATATGGTGAGATATATAAAATCGACTAGTTGATCTCGCTCGGTTATTGTACGAGACATTCGTCTATGATCAATAGCCAATTCAAATAACATGTACATATTGAAAGAGTGCAAAATAAAGGACCAAAATAGATTAAATCTAAGAAATGACTTGAAACTGGGAACGCCCCAAGGGTACTTGATAAAAATATAGCCCAAAGCCCAACCAGCCCATGTAAACGTTTTGAAACCTTCACTCCCCATTTTGTAAGTGTACGCTTACATTGTAGTTTAGTTCAGAAATAATTATATCCATAAATTGGTTTTATATCCTGTATTAACAAAACCACTTTATTGAGACATATGTATTGTAATCGAAAACAATTTTCCAAGTTAATTAAAAGGTTAATTGAACTTTAGAATGAGACACGAATACACATATGTAAACATGGAATAAAATATTAGCCTGCACATCGAATAAAAGTTCATGCGTCCATTTAAAACATAAAAATTAAAAACTTTGTTGTAAAGACAATTGGAGCGAGATTAAAATAATGATGTAAGCCATAGAAGTACTCATAATCTGCAAATTATAAAATATTTAGGATATCATTCACTTTAATTTAATTGCTTACCCCACTAAGAAGTTTGCAGTCTACAGAAAAACACCCACATGCAGACAATTTCCAATTGAACCGAAACGCCAATTTTGCTACATCTCCAAGATCAAATTCAAGTCTAGGCTTTGTCTCAGACTCTTTTAAATGAGCTAAATAGCATTGTTTAAGATTCCTCTTGTTTTCCGAAATCTAAAAAAAATACAGTAACTACTTATACAGATTCTATGCTAAATATTTTTTTTAAATATGGATATATACATTTATTTACCTTGTTTTTACAAAATTCTCCAACTCCAATAACACTCATAAGGGTCATATTCTTGGCCAGCAAAAGCAAATTATTCCAAGCCAATAAATGTCCTACTTGCCCTTCAATCGCTTCCCAGCTCAAAAGGAATGTTTTATAACCTCCAGGAATTAGCAAAAATACAGTTGTGGAAATCAAAACAAATGTTAAAGGGGAAACAAATTGTTCTGCAGTCTCAAATAAATGTTCCAATTCGTCATATTTTTTTAGGAACAATTCCTTGTTGGGTATGAAATATCTGTATTCCGATTTGCCTTCTTTCAACTCTAAACTTAAAGAATCACAAAAGTCTTCGTACATGAATGTCAAATGAATCACAACTACGCTCACTAAAAACAATGCCAAAAGAGGTGGAATCTCATGCATTGCATACACAAAACACGTTACAATTTTATAAGAATCTTCTCCAATTAGTCTTCCAAGATGAGAGTTCCTAATCATACTTATGTCTGCATTATCTGCATGAATAGCTTTATTGACAACTGCTGTTGCAGCAAATAAAGCAAAAGTGGTTATCTTTGTACAAATTAGCATCCTCCAAACGCCGTTTCTTTCGTTTGCGTGCCTCAGATCGCCGTTGCTGTTGTAGTTGTAGATACTTTTGAGCACACTCGCAATTGATTTAGCTTTTAAAAGCATAAGAATTTTGAATAATAAACTGCAGCAAATGAGTATTGTTGAAATTACAAATTGAATGTAGGTAACGATCTTATTATTATTTCCAACGATGTAAAATATTGATGCTTCGTAAAATATGAATATGTTGAGAGAAAGGAGAGCTAGGGACCAAAGGATATTGAAACTACAAAAGGATGGGAAGCTTGGGAGCCCCCATGGAAATTTAATAATTAGATAACCTATGGCCCAACCTTCCCAAGTGAAAGTAATGAATCCCTCAGAGCCCATAATCTTTTTGTATGTATACCTACGAACCCGGTTGACTTTTGTGTCAAGTTTTGAAAAGTTTGCATGTACTAAAATATTATCTCTCTTTTTGTGATGCATGAGTAGGAGAAATTAGTGCCTGTCTCATGCCAATTAAAAGTGGTTAATTATTCAAATTAGTTTATTTTCATTAAACAGCACACTATCGTCGGATAAAATATCGGTGTTTTCTTTTATATTACTATAAGCATTTACCATCCAGTTGGTTTATAATCCTTAAAAAAATTACCAAAATGCGGATCATTTCCGTTTAGCGTTTTAAATATTGGATCGAGCACACGGGCAGCCCAATCTAAAGAATCTAGAGGTGGAATAAAGTTCTCAAGCCCTTTGTAATTGATCGGATGCTCATCTGCAAATTGGGAATGAAATTAACAAAGATATTTAAACAACGACAATCTATGGATATCTGTACCAGTGACCCATCCCGTATCAACTGCATTCATGAGAATCCCCATTGATTTGTAATATTTGGCTGAAGTGCGTACCAACATATTAAGTCCTGCTTTGGCACCATTAGTATGTGGATGTCTTGACGTTTTATAACATTTTGTAAATTTTCCTTCCATTGCAGAAACTAGGATGATGAAACTCCACTCACTCTTTCTACAAAAATATTTCATTTGATGCAAAAAACTAATCTCAGGTCCAAATTTAATTGTTTTAATTTACCCCTTGCTTTCTTTATTTCGTTTCATCAGTTGAGTAAGCTTACTTAGAATTATGTAAGGTGCCATGTAATTGACGAGAGACACTTCTACCATTTCCATAGTTTCCACTTGATCTAGTTCCAACACCCAGGAATTTTTTGTCCTCAAGTCCAATTGCTGACCTTCACAATCCTTTATACCCTTTGGGAAATGTTGGAGAGCCAACAGGGGATTGTTTTTATATTTGTAATCTTCTTTATGCACAAATAATTGAGAAGGATTTGAAGCACATGGCGAGTCAAAAACTTGTAAACTGGTATTCTTTTCTGAATCATATTTAACCATTTCCAAATTTGCTTTCTCTTCTCCCTCAATCAAATCTTTATAGTAGAAAGTTGGTTTTCTTATAGTTTGGGCTGCATTCTGTATCAAAATGTCTAGTTTTCTAAAGTCTTTAAGAATTTGCTCACAAAATCTTTCCACTTGAGACAAAAATCTCAAGTCCAGTTTATAAATATGCAGTTTGTCTTTCCAGTCCGAGTAATCAATCTGACTCTCAAATCTTTTGAAGGCGTCTGCAGGAAATCTTGTGGTGACTATCACACTTTTAGCACGGCATCTCAAAAGTTTCAAAGCAATTTCAAATCCGATTTTTATTCGGCCACCAGTAACAAGGCAAACTTTACCCGAAAGATTTGTTTCTATGGAACGCTTTTGGAAATTGAATTCTCCACATTTTCTACACATCCAAGAAGAAATATTATATCTTAAGGTGGAAGAGGGAAGGGAGATTTTGCAAATGTAACAGATTTCTTTCAGGAAATTTGAGGTTTTTGGAATCTTTTGGCATTTTATTTCTTTTGGCGATGTCGATGTTGATCTGCGTTTGAGATTTTGTTGTGTTTCAAGTTGATTCATTTTTTTGCAGTTGAGTAAACTGATTGATATTATCCGAATTTTGTGAAGAAAATTTGTTAATTTCTGTACTTCTGCATTCTCGTGCTCTGCGTTGAAATTTTCATAAGAGAGGGGTGGTAATTGTAAATCTGAAGAAATTAAAATTTCAGACAGCTTTTCAAGCGTAGATGAACACTTTTCCAACTCTTTCATAGAAATTTCAAACGCTCTTAATTTTTCAAGAACGTTAGGCACTTTTTCAATGTTGAATTTCGTTTCTATTTTTCTTTTACTAAAGGAACTCATTTTCTTAATGCAGTTTACACTAATTGGAATATAACTCTGGCCAATTTACAGAGGTAAATGTTGTTATTGTCAATTACTCAGCTGAATACAGATTCAGAGAATATTGCATGCGAAAAAGATTTATACGCAAGTGAATGAGCCCAACTCAACGTTTTTTTATGACGCAATTCCTATCTCGATTCTCAACAAGGTTAATACACGTATTTTTTTTATACATAGTTTTTACTTTTGTTTAGCATCTCAGTTTTAAATCCATGAAATCAAATTGATTACTGTAAAAATTTGAAATAAAAACAATCAAATCATTTCACATTTGTGTTTACGCTAAAACAAGGACCCATTCAAATTTAGCATGAAAAATAGGTGCAAAAATATGCTGCAAATAAAATAGCAGACTTTCTCGACGATGTATTTTATTTTTCTATCGCCGTGAAAAACAATTTTATTATTGCTTAAATAATTTCTACTCATTTAATTTTAAAACGTTGCATCGCTGGAAAAACACCTCGTTTCAAGATCTGGGAAGGAAGTTAGTGTTGTGTACATAAACGTTTAAAACGTGAATAAAAATTATCGTCGATTGCTGATAAGAACTTTATATTAAGTATTTATCACATGTTTTCTAAATTTCAAGCCTTAAAATCCATTGACTGAAAATTCATATATCTATTGAATATTGAATGCTAAGAAATTCGCTAAAATAAAACATTCCTTAAATTACTAATGCCCAGTCTGGAACCTTTCATTTTAGTTTTAAACAATTATGTGTCCCCAAAGTTCTCAACTGATAATTCAACCTTTCAATCAATCTCTTGAATCATGATTTCTACAAATTTTATCTCGTTGATGAAGTTGCATTTAAAACTTGGTCACGCATTTAATTGCATTCCTTATCTTTGGGACGAAAATAAATATATTTTTAGCATCTCTTACGATAAGATTGTAAAACATGAGAGTTTACAAATTAACATGGCTGCAAATTTGTTGTACTTTGCGTTTCAAATTTGGATTGCCGTTACTGGTCCATTTACGTTGACTGAAAGACTTCAGTGTGGTCTTTTCATTTCATTGTTTGCGGCAGGTATTTGCATGAATTGGGACTGGAATTTGTCTTCTGCTCCAGTTCAATGTTTCAATGCAATGCTAAGCTATGAAGCTCAACTGTTGGCAAGTAAGTTTGCTTTTTTTATTTCTTGTATTCCATTAATGCAATTAAAATTTTGAAATTTTAGAAACCGGAAGTTTGGATAGACGAAGCAAAATCTATAGTATATTTAGGGGACTTTTGGTATCTTTCATATTTTGTGGAATCGGTGTTCCAACAGCTCTCGCCCTCATCATATTCCTCAAACCTTGCATTCCTCCATTACTGGGCTCTTTTGTAATTCCCGCTTTCTTTAAAGAATGCCAGAACGACAGCGGCAACATTTGGAGTGCTATACAATTTGGAGCTATCAGAGCCACGCTTCTTTTATTTGATTTTAAATTAATGGCCAATTTGTGTATTTACGCTTCATTTCGAACCGCTTACTTTCTCATGGTTGGAATAATATGTTTAGGCGACTACATGAAAAGATCTTTCATACAAAGCAAGGCTTGGATTAAACAATATCGAGATCTGCAAGTGCTCGAAATCCTTCTAAATGCTAGCAGTTCTAGTATTTTAATGTCTGTAATTGGACCTTTGACCTTGCTTCAGATATACACAGGATTCGTTGCAGTTTCACTCAGAAAGCATGTCCCATTTCCGAATGTCGCAATGTTCCCACTGCTTTTCACGGAAACTTTATCCGTCTCAATAGTTTGTTATTCAGGAGCTGCAAAAGCCTACTCAAGTTCTACAATGATGATTCAAAAAAGAAAGCACGAAATTGGTCAATTAAAAGGAAGAGTAATGAAGATAAAATTGCGGGAAGTTCAAAGCTGTAGTAGGGTCAAGATTAAATTTGGCGTGAATAATTTCATAGAGCCAATGACGCCGCTCGTAATTCAAAATTTTATGATAACACAAATTGCATCTTCAGTGCTCCTTTTCAGTGGCATGTCAACTTAATGATATGTTAATCTTATTTATATAAGCGTGGTTTGCATACTTATGTATACCAAAATTTAATATACAGACGAGGATACGCTGATCTTGTTATCTGAAATCTGAATAAAATATTACAAAATATATTGTTTTCATGGAAAACCATGGAATTACGTCTGGTAAAAAACGAAAACAAATATCATTATTATCATACGTGTTCAAGGTTTTATGCAATTTCATTAGCTATAAGCCTTTGATTTATGATTCTTATCAAATCAGTTTAGATAAAAAGTTCATGAACAAGGAGCCCCTATCATGAATTTTAACAATGCTTAAACATTCCAATCACTTTAAAGTCCTACAAATGACTTCTATTCAACTCAAATAAATTTATTTCATTGCAATTTTTTACTTTGGTAAGTTTGGCAACAAAATGACGCCAAGCGGTTTGGCCGAAAAGGGTGAGTCTCATGAATGTAAACCTTGAGAGCAATTTTAAATTTGCAATTTTTACGTTTTTTAGGCTCTTTAAATGACGTCACAACTCTTGCATACTCACATATTACATCAACGTTTCCAAATCTTATAAGAAATCTTTGCAAATTTTACCTTTTCCGTCCAATCCCATCCTCTACTTGCCACACGAATACGAATGAACAAGATTTCATCTTTTTCAGAATATTTCTGAAACAAGCTATTGTGAGTTTTAAATAAGCTTACCAAATTTGACATACGAAAATAATGTAAATTTACATATTTTTTTGGAAAATTCAGGAAATTGGAGAAAATATTTTTGTCCCAGTTCCAGATTGGGCTGCAGCATTTATCCAAAAAGATTTGAAGTCGACTGCCACAAAAATATGCCAAGGGATTTTTAATTATGCACAGAATAATTATGTGGATTTAGCTCAATATAAAGCGTTGATTTTGAGTAAATAATTTTAAGATTTGTATTTGTTTGTACATGTACGCAAACAGTTAATGGCTTCTCTTTCTCTCTTTGTTATAGATGCATCGGTTTGGATGATGGAAAAAGAAGAAAGAAATTTGGATCCGTGGAATTTCTTTTGCAAGCCTGAAATTACAAGGCCCAAATGTATTGCTAATTATGACCAAGAATCTCAAGTGTTTGATGCAATTTGTTGTTTTATGAGCAACTACGTAAGCTATTGTTAATTTTTTTTTTTAAATAATTAAATATTATATCATTATTATTATCATCAAAATTATTAGTCACCACCCGAAGAAGAAGATATTCTTCAGAGTTTTGATACAATTGATTTCGATACGCTGATGGAGATGGAAAATGACCTTATGTTTGAAACAGTTTCCATAAACATGCTCAGAAGTCTAAGACCTCTGTCTGCGGAAAGCTATAGCCGCAAGGAAAGAGATCCCAAGACAATTTTTGAAGAAAAGCTAGAATCAATTTTCAGAGGGCTCGTGCGGCATTTAAACCATCAACAAATTAATTTGGCACAAATCTCTGCCGCTCTTAGCAAAGCTATAATACCAAGCAATGCAAGAAACATTTTTGTGGTTAGTAGTTAATTTAGATTGGTTAAAAACTGAGAAATATTTAATTGTTTTTAAATAGGATGGTGTACTTTTCTCTAATAATCGATGGACGGCTGCTGCTGCTTCTAAAACCATAAATGAAATGGCCAAATGTTTATACGACAAGATTTTCACAATTGATTTTCTTGAGTCCGGAATTGGAGACTATTTAAAATTTAAAGGAGTTGAAAGCATTTGCCCAGTTAAACGTTTGGCTCTTTACAGTAAGAAGAAATAACAATGCTACAAAAAATTCAAATTTTAATGGTAAATGTATACTAAACATATTATGCAATAGGGGCCTCCAAATATTTATGGGAAGTGAGAATAAACGGAATTGCTAAAACTTCGGATTTTGACTCAAACATAGAGAATCATAACATTTACCCAAATACGGAAGAAATTTGTTTGATTCATAAGGGAATCTTGGATTCCGTGAGAAACACATTGGCTTTACACTCTCTCCCTGCAACAGAGTTTGAGATTGATCAACAATGTCTACACGGTAAAAAATTTGTTAATACGCATACGTACTAAAGCTGAAAAAAATACATCTCCATT
>JAQIXN010000529.1:0-35777 GCA_034698145.1 Proisotoma minuta
ATATATATATATATAAGTGGGCGAAAAAGAATTCCAAATCTCAGAAAGACGGAAGAAGACTTACAGTTCTGTCCTTCTTTCTTTCTTTGAAAGTTTTTAATTAATAAAGTTGATAGTGATAATATTTTATGGGAGGAAGGATATGAGCCAGGATATGACCCCTTGTGTACAGATCCTAAGGAAAAATGGTGAGGAAAACAATTTTTGCTGCATCTACAACGTCCTTCCTGTCCCTGAGGAAGTGGGGGAAGTTGGAAGCAGTTATCGCTCCTTGTTAAAGTTGGAAATGAGAGAAAAGGAGAGATTAGGATTAGAGATTATATAATATTTTTGGCCATGGCAACTTTTGGCCAAGGATAAAAAGAGAAGAGGTAACTAACTAACTGGACCATGAAGGAAGAGATGAAAGCAATGAGTGGTGTGGAAAAGCTTAAGGGCCACAAAATCCCCGTCTGCTGCCGTGGGCTTATCTTCTCCCAAAAGTCAGAGAGTGGACGTATCGATAAGTGAAAGAAGTAGTAAAAAGTTACTCATGTTTCCTAGTGATAAAAATTCAAGAAAAGTTCATTGTAACTTTGGATGAAAAGCTACCTTTTGCCAACAAATTCTGGGAAAAGAGAGAAAGCATCGTAGAAGGTGTTTTGCTTGATCTTACACTGTCCACTGCACATGGATCTGTCTGGTGGCTTATTCTCAAATGACTACACGTCTTACGCAGACAGCTTGTGTAATTTCCAGATAATTTAATCTACCTAAGTAAAAAAGAACGGTCGGTGAAACAATTTTGTTGGAAACATGTTTGTTCGAAAGAGAACAACGACTACATGTATATATATATATACACATAATACGTAATAAATATTATGCTGAGTCTACAATCTGTCATATCCCAATCTGTCTGTTTCACCAACCAAACATATTTACTTCCGTCGACCTGCATCACTTCGTTAATAACAATGCTGAACCAAGAGGAAATCGGCGAAGGAAGTTTAGTTTGCTTCAGTCTATATTACATAGATATTTGTATTATAAGGTCATGTGCGTGTCTGTCTTGACTTGTCGTCATGTCACATCTTCTTGAGATTTAATATAATACGTACCTTTGAATTATTTTAAATAAGTTGGCTTAGGTTCAAAGTAAGAAAAAATCTCTTTTGTGCTCTTCTGTAACTAACGTCCAAAAAAGGAGCTTTTGAATAGAGGTATTTTCTTTCATAGTGTTTATTTTTTCTGAGAAATTTTCTTTTAAATTTGTGGCACATTTGTATAGATTCTTGTTGGCTTTAGATCAATTTTTACCTTTTTGGTATATATGTACATATATGTTGGTTGGGTCTACTATTCTTCTCAAAGGTGGGCGACGATGCGAATCCCCTTCAATTCAACTCGGACAAAAACAAGACTGACACTGATCGACCATATTTTTCCCACTAGGCTCTAGTCCCTTTCTTATGTATGGTCTCTTGGCCATGGAGAAAAGAGATTGTTAAGGTAGATTGTAATAAGCCAAAAGATATACTCAATCTGAATCCCACTTTCTCCAATTTCACACATTCTTATGCTTCAATCTAAAGCCAATATTCTATTTTATTGCTTTCCTTTTGCCTTTATATATAGCTTCTACTCAATATATTCTCATTTTTCAAAAGAAAGTTCATGATAGAAGGGAAGAACAAGAAGAAAAATACCATTTCATCCAAACTTTTACGGAACCTCAAATGAAATAAACAAATTTGGCAAAAAGGAAATACGACCAGTCAGTTCTCATCGAGTAACTTTTAAACTATTTTGCAACTTTGTCTATAGTTCTATTATATTGTCAATCCGATGAAAAAGTTACAAGATTGTATATAACACCTACATAGTACATATAAGAGTGATAAATTTATCAAGTAATTTGCACTCTCATAATTTAATTTATTCCTTTGTTGAATGGCTCTCGTAAAGTTGGTTTTGGTTTAATGTCCCCAAGTCATCCCTTTATATCTGTCAACTGCAAAGTCTAATCTTAAGTATGTATGTGTGGGTTCAGGTAGGTTCTAAATTTTGTGTGAACAAGTTTTATTTCATTTCATTTTACGTGTTTTTTACTTTCTTCTCATTTTACGAGCAAAAGTTGTCACTTTCCTTCAGCACAACAAGTTAGAAGAGAATAAAAGTTTTAAAGAACATTACTCTTAATCGTGCGAGTAGGTAGCGTAAAACATAAATAAACTTTCACCAGCTCCAGAATTAGCCAGAGGAATAAAATGTTTACATCCACAAACTCCTGCTGTGACTGACATGGACATTGGCACGGCCAAGTCCCAAATTTATGGTTTGTTTGTTGGAGGATGGGAATAAAAGTTTTGGGAAATAAAGGCAGACAAGTGAGCAGTTCATTAATTTATTTCACTACTCAAATAAACCTTCAAATATAAAATACATTAAATTGACCCACGTTCCAAGAAATGAGGGAGATAAACAAAAACAAATCAACTTCTGACTGAAAGTGAAAGTGGAAAGCAAGCAAACAAATAAAACCATCATCCGCAATAAATAATTAATTAAATTACTCTTTATCCACGCAGCAAAATATCTAAAGGTCACAAAATTAGTGCAGACTGATCATACACAACTGTCCTTTTGATTTTACGCGTGGTTTGCATGCAAAACTTGATTATCTTGTGTAACTTTTCAATGCATCCCTTTTAGCTGACCCGAATTTAATCCATGATGTGACAAATGAGGATTAATCAAGGGACGGAACCTAATTCTTAGATTTATGAGTGAAATTCAAAGTGGGAAATGCTGACTGTGAGGAAGCGACCACAACTCAAACTCAATTCTTGTCGATGTGACGACCGATGCCACTTTTCACTTTGCTAATACCAAGTATTATATATAAAGTATATATATTGTATAGTTGGGGACAGTGTTTGTGCTATGCCCTGACATTTGGCTCTTCTACTTTAGTCTTCTACTCGTAAATACTACGTCAATTTAAATCACTTGAGTTGACTTGAGAATTTATAGGAAAGGGAAGTTCTATCTCTCTTTTACTATGCTTGCTCTTTGCTGCCTCAGTTTGGGCTCTGAATTGAATTTTAAATCACTAATCTCAGCAGTCTGTCTTGCTAAACCAAACCATGGGAGCAAATAGGAAAATTCGCACAAATTCTACTTTCCTCTTCTGTTTTTCAATCCTACCTAAATATTCAATTTCAAAGGGAACCATAAACCTCAGAGGCTTAGGACACTACCAGCTCAATCTCTCCAGATTATTATTATAGATGATAATCCCACACGCTCAATTTTTGCATCCCGAGTAAAAGAAAGCCAGTGGGGGATGATGATGACGGCGTATGGCGCAAGATGAGATTTTTGGGGAAAGCAAAATTACCATTTCCAGTCCAAACCTAAGAAGAATCTCTCCAATACAAACAAGGGAAATGGGATTTTATTGCAAAATTCATATCTCATTTGAATTTCACTCTCCGTGTTTACTTAAGACTAATGTGTTGTTTTCATAAAATTTTAAACCAATTTTGATTCCACTTCACTTTTGCTCTCATTTCTCTGTGGCTGCACATTTTACTTTGCTCTAATTCTACTAGTAATTCACATCAGCTCTAATTCACATCAGAAATGTGATACTGCCATGTACTGTCGTCGTGTCAAGTCAAATGCCAGATTTTGAGAGGAATATCTTTTTACAAAATAGATTTGAATGAAAACTGGGCTGTTTCTATTCCCCTGTCACCCTTTTATCTCATTTCCTATTTCCATTTCAAATTTCCTAACCAAGTCTAAAAGTGACTTTTAGTAGCCAATGTGTTTTAATAGTTTGCAAATTAATGTCACGACTCGTGTACGTGGAAAATAAAGACTGCCAATTGACAAGATCCCATGCAAATGTCTGTATCCTACAATCCTACCCTAACTATTAGGATTAGGGAAAGGTTGCACTTTATACGTTCGTTGCTTATGCTTCAACGAGTTCCCTGCTATTCTTGGCTTTGTAAATAGAGAGGCAGAGAGAAAGATTTACCAACCACAGCGAGTCCCATCTCACATCCTATTTCTGGATTTTATTACATCACATCACATTCAATTTGAGTTGAAGTTTCAATAAATCTCTGTCTAAACTGTGAGAGAAACTTCAAGTCAAAATTCTGCAAGAACAATGGCAAACTAAAGAAATCTCAAATTGAGATTGAAAATGTGGCTTTTGTCTATATTAATTTTGTAGGATTTGTCTCTGGCTTCATACAATGAATGGCATTGAAAAGATCTGAAAAGGACAGGGCAGGAAAATGTAATCAAATCAATAATGGTTTAATTTAATTAAATATTGTGGCGAACATTTGAGCGAGTGTGCAATTAGCATATTAATAATTGCTAATTAGTTACAAGCAGATGAACAAAGAATGTCACCAACAAATTTGCCAGGTCGTATGATTTTGGGAAGGGAACAATGAAACGTGTCACAAATAATGGCATAACCTGCTACGTATATAATGTCAAACAAAAGATATGTATGGAAACTATGGGATGTAAGTATAAAAGAAAATGAAAAGGAGAAATGTAAAAGAAGCAGGACTATATTATTTTATATTACGCTGTATTACTTTCCCCCGAAGATATAAAAATGCTACTAATTAGTGTCGTCGTTATTATATTCTACGAAATCGTTTGATGTACTCAAGACGTAGAAAAAGGTAATATTACGAAAACAAATAAAAAAAACTCAATGATACTTTTATTAATTAATTGCGTTCTGTTTTTGTTGGCCCTTGTTGTCTGCTTTAGCTGTCAAGTTTTTTACACTGTCGGGTAATTACTAATTAGTGTCTGGGATTCTCTTTCAGTGATTAAAAACGCGGAAAATGTTTGTTAGAGGATTATAATTAACGAAATATCCGAAACAATGGCTTTATTAGGTTATGGAGTTATTATATACTATTGTTATGAGTGTTTTGTCTCAAACCAAATCGCATTGTAGACGAGACTTGGTAAAATTAGTCATGCATTGCAAGATCAGCAGTGTTAATTAAATATCATCCTATATTTATTTAATTAATTAGTGACAATCAACGGTCAGAATTTTCTCTATGTACATTATTTTATTTTCCCTACAGGTCAGCAGCAGGATGAAAGAGAAAGTTTTAAAATTGAATGCATGTCAAGTAAAAATAATAATAATGTTGAAGCATCTATTAGGTATGTAGGATGACCTGTTCCCCGTTCTTACTTTTTTGGGGTGAGAAATGATGTAATTTATTTTATTGTCCCTGTCTCCAAGATTTATGTCACTTGGTCTTCTCTTTTCCGGACGATTTTTGGCATAGTGTATTAAATTGGAGTGTGGTACTTTGGCCTGGGGAAAGTGTTACTACTTTAATAATTTGAAGTGAAAGGAGCTGAGTGAGTTAAGAGTGCTATTATGAATAAAACATCCCTTTCACCAACTTTAAATGAACTCTTGGGCATTTCAAACTATCCACATTCTAAATCTGATTTTTCAAAAGTTTTACTCTGTTTTCATTTTCAGTTTGTGAGTTGAGAGAAATTGAGAAAATTCATTTGGTGATGTTTGGAGTGGTAAAGTGCCCACTCTTTTGTTTGTTATTGTTAGAGCTCCGATTTAAATCCCACACAATAGCTAATGGAGTGGAGCAAAAATCATGGGACTAAGTAACTACGTAGTATAGTAGATATTGGAACAATGTCTAATCAGCTTTGGAATTCCCACGTGTGTTTTTAAATCTTGCTCTACTTGTTGTTTGCCGAGTTAATTGCTTTCTCCTCAATGGGGATTTTTAAGTGTTATGGGACGGTCGTAATTTATTAGTGTGGTAGTAATCCGTGGCCTGTGTGGAATGACTGTTATTTTATTAGCAGTGGATGTTAGGTGTCGAAGGTGCTGGTTGATTGATGCCTGTTTATCGCCCCTCCCTCCAATTTGACTCTGAGTGGTTTCACCCATTTGAGCCTTCTCCATTTTCAAGCACTTGGCTAGTGAAAGAGCAATCTCGGAGCAATAATGAAGCTTCTTATTTACTTGGACCATCTACCTACAATTTAATACACCTTACTATTACTATATCGTGGGAGAGAAAGTAGATGAACAATGGCCATCACAAATAGTACAATCCCCCCAATTACCATCAACAACAGCAAGGGGGATATATATGTTTGTAAAGGTCCATTTAAGCAGTAGGATATGATGAAATGATGATGAAGAGCCAAGTTTTTGGGTGTCGTGTTAGTTATTTGTGGAGAAAGTGGCTAAGTGGAGGGTGAGTGAATAAGAGCCAGGGTTGCGTAATGCGAAATCCATTTCCGTTCAAGAAAGAAGAAGAGTGTCAATTGCACCATCATCACCATCATCATCAATTCAACTAAATAGTAGGAACATTCCATGGTCCCATTCTAAGATGACGTGACATGAAATGAATCTGTCTCAACAATACTCTCCCCAATACTTATACCTTCTTCCACACCCATCTCGTAAAATCAGGCATAAAAATATCCATAAAGCAACTAGCCCAGCGGTTAACATTTCAATTTCCACACAAAAAGAGTTACATTTTATCTAGGTAGTTCTTTACAAAGTGTGTTACATGGAAATGCTTAGTACTTTATGTAACTAACATTTTCCAAGACTCGTTAGTATGGATTGGGATGTTGGGATAATGTTGAAGGGTGATTGAAATGAAAAGTAATCAGTTTAGCGAAAGTTTGGCTCAAAATCTTATCAAGCATCTGCAAGAGAGAAAGCAAAGTTAACTAAAATATAAGAATCAATTTAGTTGTGGGTAGTTGAGTTCATTAGTTAATTCAAACTAGCTCCTTAAATTTAAGCTACGCAAGCCAAATTATCATGCACTGTTTTCATAGCTAAACAACAAAATTAACAATGGAAAGAGACGGCTTTCATTGGTATTAATATAATGGCGGATGGCGTCATTCCCTTCTTGGGAAAAGTTAATTCCGTCGTCCATCAAACTCAAACTTTTTCCAATTTTAATGAATACTTAGTTTGAGCTGGGGATGTATGCATAAGCTACCTATGAAGAGGAAGAAGCTTAGAATTGCTCCATTGTAATGAGTCTGGCTGGAAAAAGTGAGTCTCATGGAAGGGGAGATGATGATTTAATTGCGGAGAAGGGAAAGTGGGGAAAGTAAACAGAATTAAGGAGATCTGAAAAATGATAAAGAATCCTCCTTCACTCCAGAGGAAAGGATCAAATTTTACTATTATTAGATAAGAGGAATCTTCTTCTTCCTATATTACTTTATAGCTCCCACGTTAATTTTATTATAACAAATTAATTGCAACACTGAGAGTGTCAGATAACGCCGCCGAGGTTTGTTTAGTTTGGGCTTCTTTGATTGCATATTACATACAATCAGTGTCAAAAAGAAGTAATCAAATCAAGCGAGGAAAAATAAATATGGATTCTCAAAGAATATAATACCTATGCACGTGTAGTTAGTTATGTGTATAAGAGCAATTACTTGTTTTTAATTGGCTTCCACTTCTATTCAGTAACTATATAGTTCAAAGAAATAACTCGTTGGATAAATATCGGAAGAGTTTTGGAAGAAAAAGTTTTCCAACTATAAATTGAATGTGGCTGTGAAATATCAGCAAAGTCAAGAATCACTTGAGAGAGAAAATCCGCAGACTCTTTTGAGATTCAGATTTGAGCCGAGGAATGTTTAAGAAGGATAAAAATGAGTTAATGTAGAAGATACTTGAAGAGTAATCTGATTTTGACGTTTCTTTAGATATTTTGATGTTAATATAAATAAACTAACTGAATAAATTAGGGCATTACACCAAGTAATTTAAAATATTGTGAAAACTACACATGTATTATGTATACTAGTACAAGACGAACGTTTTTTAATCTTAAACATGACGAACTACTTTCTCTCCTATCTATCAAACTCTAAAGTTTGTGAACTTGTGTTTTGTATTTTCTTTAAATAAAGTTTTTTTCCTTTAGAAATGCCCTTAAAGCATAAGAAATCATCTCTGGAAGCTCAAAGTGCACAAGTTGGGCCAAAATATATTGTATATATACAAAGTACATATCTTGTGTTTCACTTTCCCTCTCTTCTTTGTAAAGGAAACTTTCCACTTTCTCTCCTCTTATTCTCCAGTGTATAGAAAGGGAGCCAAGTTATAATCCAGAATTGGAACACGGCATTTAGCAAAGTATTTCATTTTCCATCTTAGAAACTAACTTGAAGTCAAAACCAGAGCCAGACCAAAAGTTTCACCTAGTTACTTTCACTCTCGGCTATTTGCAGATATCTGGTGGGAAAAGATAACCGCAAGACACAAGGTGCACTCCAAAAGTGTGGTGGTGTGAGACCATAACCAAAAATCATCTTAAATAAATTACTTTCCATCACTAACACAAACAAGCTGGGAATTATATAGATGTGGAGAAGATAGTTAAAAAATATGCATTTGAGGAGCCACCCAAAATGGCCCTTTAATTCAGTTCAGTGTAATATTTATCTGTAAAACAAAGGAATGGGCTGCTTTCTCCAGTTTCACTTTCACCCTCATTATCCTAATGTTGCTGGAGATATAAAAATGGGGAAAGAATAAGGGGAGGCGTGTGAGGTTGTCCCTTTCTTCTACATTACAACCGAATTTACGTCAACTCGGATTTATTATTAGATTGCATTCTAAATTTATTCCTTCCTCAGTTAGCCTTATCCCTGAACGTAAATATATTTATTACATATTAGCTTTGCTTAATTTTAGCTAAATCTAGGCCACATCACATGGCAGGATACATATTGTATAAAGCACAATTAACTTTTAAATAAGATGCTCTTTATACAACAGAGATTTGGCTGAAATTGGTTTCGGCTTTGTTTTAAGCCGCGGACGAAGGGAAAGAGATAGAGACTTTATATATCTATATAATGTGTGTTCTTTAATGTCCTTATTGTGTTTTATGGATGGGAGGGCTAGTGGTAGAAAGTACTATATTTAGATATAGTACTAGATAGTCAAGTGCTAGTGTAGTGATTTATTCAAACTCCATTTATTTAGATAGGAAGCATGGAATTAACTTACTTACTTCACTCCACCTTTTATTTATAACTTTTCCAAAATCTCTCATGGGAGTTTATATGGCAAATCTCTCTTCACATGAGTCCCGATGAGTTTACTTTATTTCCTCCTCTTAATTAACTCGTTAGTATTCATCACAATAAACAATGGGGGAAAATTTTACACATGGGATCCATGTACAATGGTATTATAAAACAGGATGAATGGAAATGTATCCTATTGCCGACATTTAATTGGATTTTGATTTTTGCTGGCTTTTATTAGACATCTAAAAATAACACAAGTGTAGTATATAGGCTTTCATAAAGAAAGTTATGATTATTTGGGAAAATAATAATAAGTGTTTAATTTAAGCTGTACGTTTATTCTTAAGCAGCTTCAAGATCAAACTTGTAGCTCAAATTCAGTTGGACTCGATTTATATTTTTATTTTTAGATATTTTGAGAAAAAGAAAGTAAAATGTTTGGAATTTGAGCCTGGATCAAGAATTGGAGTGAAATCAAACAATTCTATTGAATTTAAGTTGGTCATTTCCTTTTCCTTTGACCATAAGTAGCTTATGTGACCCTAAATGGAAGAGGAAGTGAGTGCAAAGAGCGTTTTTTGCTTTGATTTCATTCGAATAAGAGAATCAATTTATTGGAACACTTGCTGTCATCTATTCCATTGTGTAAAAATGGTTTGACGAAGCAAAGCAAGAATTTTTTGCTCTTCTTTCGAAATTGGATTTGAAGC
Organism: Proisotoma minuta; assembly: GCA_034698145.1. NCBI lineage: Eukaryota > Metazoa > Arthropoda > Collembola > Entomobryomorpha > Isotomidae > Proisotoma > Proisotoma minuta. The sequence goes on from JAQIXN010000529.1 coordinate 9,822, forward strand.
AAGAGTCACAAAATTAAAGTTTACAAAGGTCAAAAGGTGCGACGCAGTTACAGGTTTCATCACACAAAGTACTACATGTAATATAGTTGATGATTCCAAGAGCCCGAGGCAAATTCCGGTCCAATTTTGACCAAAAAAGAGAAAATGGTGTGCAAATAAAATACAGTCAGTGGCATGTGCGTAATTACTTTGGCCTGGATTAATTAAATAAAGCTTTTAAATGAATGAGTACTTAAGGAATGAAATATTTCCATAATTATGCCCAGGAATTTTAACACCTGTCATCCCCTCATTCTCTTAAAACTTTGGGCAGGCAGAAAGTTAAATTAGATTTTGATTAAATAAGCAGAATGGTAAACACACGAGAAGAATTCTCCTGTCTCACACCAAAATAGTTGGAATTTCTTTGGAGTTGATGATTGCGGCTTTCTACGTGGATTTTCTTTCTGTCTAATAATTAAAGTTTCTCATTTTATATGGCATTGTAACAGGCACAGGTTGATATTGCCTTAAATAAATTGCAAACCATTAAAGTTGTTGGGAAGCCATTAAAAGACGAGTTTTTTAAGAAGTTTTAAATGACGCCAATTACAGAAGGGTAATACTAATCACCTAAAGGATCGCAATTAAGTAAAACTTTCTCCGTATTACTATTTTCTATATTTTGCTTGTGTTTTTTGTATTTATATAATATACATAATGTTGTACGAGTCTACTTTTTCCACATTGTCCCACTTTCACCCTCAAGTAGTTCAAAAAAATCTTTACGACTGTCAATGGAGGATTCAAAGAAATCCATATTATCTCTGTACATCTGTCCAGATGTGGACCAGACAGTTCGACACCTGTCACCATAACTTCCAATGCATTGTTTCCCAACAAATATAAAAACGGAGGGACAAAGTTTTTCAGGAACTTGAACTGGATACAAAAATTTGCTCTAGTTCATAGTTATTCTCGTTATCAGATTGGGCCAACTTTAATTGTCTGCTTTAGTCATAGGGAAAGTTTTCTCACATTATCTCTCCTATTTAATGGCTTTTATTTTCATGACTTTTTTTTCTGTGTGTGTTTAAACTTTTATCTGTTTGAAACAAAATATAAAACAATGTGAAGGAAAACAAAGGAACGGAAACAATTTCAGTCCTTGATCTTTCCTTTCTGTTCCTGGAGTAAAATATTTTCATAACCCACTCAATACAATTTGTTTTAGGTCCAAATTCATGGTTTCACATCCTACCTGCCAAAGCAGAGGAGAAATTGCCAACTTTTCAATAAATATACAAACTTACTATTGAGCTACTTTCTCTTTCACGTTTGTCTATTGTGTTTGAAGCATACAAAACATTAGGCGCAGAGAGGTCTGGAGAATTCAAAAGTTATTTTACGACTACGAGTTGGAGCATATATGTACAGATAGATTTTGAACACAATATTTTGGTCGTATATAAAAAGAAAATCAAAAAATACAATTCCATCCATAAAAGTAAACAAAACTTTGCTCACAACTTTATTTATGGGATTACCGACTGACTTTAGACAACAGAAAATGAAAAAAGGAATAAGAACAAACAAGAAACACAGGCTTAGTGCCTAATACCCTTTGTATTGAAAAATGATGTAGGCTAGCCTAGAAAATAAATTGCAAATATTCAAACTCTGCCAGTTCACACACATATATAAACAAAACATTTGCATTCGTATGGCAAATAATTCTTGAAATATGAAAAATGAGTGACACCCGGAAAACTCTGATGTAATAACTTCCATTGTGTTCCATGATGTGAGACAAAGAGTTGTGTTTTCTTTGTTTCTTTCGAAAGATATGTCCAAATTACTAGACAAGTCAATGAAGAAAAGTTCAGATGAATGAATGAATGCAGAAAATGCTCCGGCCAAACTTTGGTATGATACAAAGATGCAAAAATATAAGATATTTCTTTAATTTTAAACTTACTGGATGCCACAGCGAGGAAGACAACTACGGACAAGTTCCACGATGAGAATGAGAAAGAAGCCATTTTCTTAAGTTGCTCTGAAGTTTCGAAACGAGAATATCTGAGGGTTCTGGGGCACGGTGAGATTTCGACAGAAAGTGAAAGCCTGAGTTTATTAAAGTTAATAAGTGTTTTTTCAGAACTCGTAACAGTTTTTTTTTTCAACAAGATTTTGTTTTGTTGAGAATAAAGTGTTGGGTTGTTTATATGTGGAGAAAGTTTTCTGAGGTATTCTGAGATTTTGGAGAAAGTTGAGATAGTTTTAGGGCGACTGCAGAATCCGAACTAACTCGGAGCAAGGGAATGGCTCTCCTTTAAATAAGTACAAGGGCTGAATGTTTTACCAGACTCCAAGTCCTTTGTTATAGATCCTAAAGGGTTCTTTGTACAATGATACACTTATTTGTATTATTTGTTCTCAGTACAAACAAACAAAGTAGTCAGGCCTTTTCCCCAGGGAGAAAACTACACCAACTTCAAGCGACTACAAATTACACATGTTTTAATAAACCAGAAACTAATTAATTACTTTTCTCAGCACCAAAAGTGACCAGTTCACCTTGCAGCCAGTCGCAAAAAAAGAACTTATCACTTGAACGAATAAAAATGTTTAGATCGTTCCGAGCGTAAACAAGATATAAAATGCACATCCAAATCATGCAAAAGCAAGGTTATCATGGTCAAAGATACATGGGGTCAAATTATTCCAGATCATATATTAGCAACTTATACACGTAAAATTATAGTAGATATTTGATGCAACGATGCAAGAAAATGAGCCAAAATTTATGATACAGGATATTACTCCCCATGTATGAAAATTTATGCAAGTTCCAAACCAATAAATGTTGGGTAGATAGTCTCGAGATATAAAATCGATATTTTGATTTTGATTAACGACGTATGCCAAGGTAGGGATACACTTTTCTTTCCACAATTTTAATTTTTCAAGCCAATAGTTCTAGACTCGAGTTGGCTTAAGTAAGTTGGCTGAAATGACGTACAAAGAAAAATTATTATGAGATAATCAATAAAAGAGGTTGATGGTGACATTGATGTGGCTGGGATTGAAAACGCCGTTGGAGTAAATTGTTTCAGATTTCGGATCAGACAAGAAAGTAGCTAAAAAGTATAAGAGCAGAGAAAAGTTTTATCTTATTCGCTCCAAATATACGAGTAAATATTGACAATTTCAGTGTTTGATTAAACGGAAAATCAGGATGAAACAAACAACGTAGTACAATATGCGAGCTTTCACTTTTGTGAATGCGTCGCATTTTGGCAAAATTAACAAGTTTAAAATTAGCAGTGGATGAATTAATCTAATTTAATGAAATTGGGCAGGGAGAAGGAAAGTCTGCTAAATTGCAGATTTTAATTATTTTGCTTTGCGGTAGCTGAATAATTAGTTTGTTGCTTTTAGCTGAAGTAATATTTGGAATGTTTATGGGACTGGAGCAGAAGTTGAATGTTTTGAATGTGAAATCTTGATGAGTGAAAGGACTTAATGAGTAATCAAGAAGTAGAACAATGGAGTGATTCTCCGATGTCTGGTGCTAACTACTACTTGAGGGACTAATTGGTCAGAGCATGGACAAACTTTCTCCCATTACACTTCATTGTCAAATTAAGTTAGTCACAAGGAAGCAAATGCTTATATGTACTCGGAACAAAGTTAAGTTTTGCAGTATCAAAGTTGATACGTTTTACTCTTAGTGATTGTGGTCACATCTTGTTCTACGCAGACCAAAAGCTATTTATGATTTTGTCCTTATGTGAAATAGCTCATAAGGAATTTCCACGATAATACAAAATGGTTGACTTTATTTGTACAAATAAGTGCAGTCTTTTGATAATCTGGTGGCCCTCAACCGTCATCAAAAAGGACTTGAGAGGGAATTTGAGACTTTTGAGACACGCTCTCAGGGCTTTGATGATCCTTCAAGAATCGTCCGAGGGACGTCTAAGTTTGGTGGAGGACACAAATAGGAATTTAACGGAGAATTTTTTTTTAGAAAACCAACGACCCTTTTAAAGGACCACCTATATATAATCACTTAAAGAATAAAATTTCCCTTCATTGGAATGATTTAGGCAATAATTGTTCAAAAGCTTTGATTACTTAGTACAATTAAAAGTTTAAATTTGAAGTTAATTGTTTTTGAGGAGGCTAAATATTGTCTTTAAGTGTGGTTAATTAATGTCACTTTGCTACATCACTAATTAAGTTTGTTGCAGAGTTATTTACGAAGGCAGTAATTGGCTTGCAAATTTAGTTCCTTAACTAGTTTCTCTATAATAAAGTAGAAGTAATGAAATCATAAAACCAAGCATAGACACATTTTATAGAATTATATATACATTCTTTGAAAATGTTGAAATTGTCCACAGACGTTGCATACAAAAGCCACATCATAAACACAAAGTAGTAACTTAAAATGAGAAACAATTTGCGTCGTATTACTGCTTCGTATTCTTTCAACTCTAGTTTCTAATTGTTAAAAGTTAAAAAAAAATCCGAGAAATCACTTGAGCTATTAAAACTTCAAACGGATAAGTAAACTAATTGTTTATCTTATATAAACTGCTAAACGCATAATTTAACAAATGCCTCAAAAATGATCATCGACTCAATTACTCTAGAACTATAGAATATAATTTAAATGTTAAAATGGAAATTTTAATGGATATGGATACTTAATACGAAACTTTAGCGTTATATAAACAGAGAAAATCAAACATTTTCCAATGTATTTGTGCTGAAAACTTGGACAGAAATCAGGTAACATTTTCTTTGGGCTTGACTTGCATGCTGCAATAAACATTCATTTTTACACAATTGCACAAAGAACACTTAACGACTGGAATTACCAAAAAAAGTAAAATAAAAAAACGTACTTGAGAACTTTAAAGTATGTATATTGGAGCTAATGTTCCGGTTGAATGTGCTCTGAACATTGTAAAAAGTTGTTACATGAAACAGAGTTTTCCGCAAGTAGTTAAATTTAGTATTAAAAACGAATTTTACCAGCAAGTCATCTTGGGGACATTAATGGACAACAATTTTTTCAGAGTTATAATTTTATTTTCTAAAAATAGGGGAAAATAGCTATATACAAACTTATAAATTTCAACAATACTAATTTAGTCGAGTCATGGGATAATCATAAACTGACTTCAAATCTCACTATTTTCCAGTTTTGTAATGTTACAATTGCAAATTAGGCAAAGAAATGCAATAATCATGAGGATCATTACTTATGGATGGTTGACTTGATTTGATGAGGTTGTACAACTTTAGGGTGTATGATTTTTTCATATTAGCAAGTGTTTCATAAATATATCAAATCCAAAATAAATTTTCTGCTCATCCCTTGTGCTTTAAATGTTACACAAATTTTACGCTTATCGTATTTTTAATTGGATGCAAAGCGTGTTACATTTTATTCCGTATCATTTTCTCGTAAAAGATGTTCTTTGTTATATCTTGTTACAACCTGTTAAATTAACAGAGTGACGAATTAGTAAAAAGCTTGCAAATGCAAGTTTGCATAAGTAACAGGATGATACATAAAAAATTATGCGTAAACGTCTGATTCATATGATAAGCCGTGGCCAGTCGTCACTTTGAAGATCGACACAAGTCATTCTCAACGTTATTGTAGCAAGTACCTAGTAGTAAATGCATTTGTAACTAGCACCCGTGTCAATTATCCATTTCTTTTCTTGGAGGTGTTTTTGTCGTGGTTTTGTCTCCTTGTGTCACTTTACACATTTGTGGTAAGTTAATACCACTGGTAAAGCCCAATTTTATTTTTAGACCCGTTTTACAAATTCTACAACGAATTGCATGAGACATATTAATGCTCAATCAATTGTAAAAAAAGTGTAGTGAATTCATGCGACAAGATTGTAAAATAAAACGACTTGATTTCACTGGAACAGATTCATTTGGCCGACAGATTCGGATGAGTTGGGATTAAGTCAAGTCTCAAGATGATCTTTTTGTGCGTCTTTATCATTGTAGTGCTAAGTTCCAATCATAGAAAAGGGGACGCCGCACATCATCCGCATCTAACGTTGTCAGGTTTTGAATCTATTTCAAACACATACAGATATTGTACCAATTTTCACATAATTACATACTTTCTATTGAATATGCAGATGAGTACACTTATGACCACAAAGATCAAGAACGAGGCGAGTTTCATTCTTAGTTGTTATAATTTATTTATTGGTTTTATTGAATGATTTAGGGCCAAGTGCTTGGGGAGGGGAATGTCTCACAGGAAATCATCAGTCCCCAATTGATGTGAGATACAGAGACTATGGAGTCAATTGGGGCTACTCAAAAATATGGTTCGCTAATCAGTACAAACAAAGTCAGCGAGGCTTCTTTGCCTCAAACAGAGGTCATACGTGTAAGAGGACTCAACATTGTTGAGAACATTCCATTAATATTGCACATATACATTTGCAGTACAAGTTCAATTAAACGGAGACCCAAAAGACCCCAATTCCATGTTGAGAATTTCAGGAGCTGGACTCTATGCACAATACACATTTGCCCAGATGCATTTCCACTGGGGAGATAGAGACGAGGTCGGCTCGGAACATACACTTCAGGGACAGAGGTACATGAGTTGAGATGACATGACATGAAAGTTGTACTTCATGTCCATGTTACAGGTTCCCAATGGAGATTCATCTTGTCCACTATAAATCAAGATACGGCAACTTGAGTGCGGCGTTGGCTGGAAATGGGAAGGACCCTGAAGCAGTGATGGTGCTCGCAGTTTTATGTCAGTTCGGAAAACATGAAAACAAAGCTCTCCGTCCAATTGTTGACGTTGCAAGATTAATGTCTCTACAAAATCCCGGAGGAAGCCAGCCAAAGTACAGATCTCAAGAGTTCAACATTCTAAACATTCTTCCGAAAAAATTGGACTTTGTGAGATATTTTGGCTCGCTGACCACTCCCCCTTGCACCCCTGCAGTCGTGTGGACAGTCTTCCTATGTCCCATTCAAATCGGGGCGTCTCAATTGGAAGTACTCCGCAAATTGCATAATACTGAAGGGGAAGAATATTATAATTATAGGCCGCTTCAAAAGTTAAATGGAAGAAAGTTGAAATATTACAAAGTCCTAGAAAACTTAGGCGACGATATTGATGAAAGTCCACCAACAGAAATTATTAGTCAAACAATACAAAATACACAAAACGAAATTAATGTAATTTTTCACCACCTCTTAGATCTTTTAGAAACAGAGGATGGTGAAAAGAGAGCAGACTTGAAAACATATCGTAATCGTACCATTATTAATGAACCTCGACAATTCTCTAAACTTGATGCAACAAAGAAATTATATAGAAAAACAATGATCCAGGCATGATACTAATAAACACGTAATTTAAACATTGTTTAAATGTCATGTTTTAACTTTGAAATTTATTTGGTTTATCGCATAAACACCGAAAAGTTACATTTGAGCATAAAAATATAACTGTCTAAAACTTCTAAATAAGGTACAACAAGATTGACTACTCTTTATATTAGATTCGATTATCCTTCCCTTTGGCAGGGAGCAGTACTTTAGCATCAGGGACTGGCCATAATCTCATAATTGCCCTCCCTCTAACTAATCCCATGGGGATTGGACCGTATGTCCTTGAGTCTGTTGAATTTGGGGAATTGTCTCCTTCAATCCAAATGTGGCCTTTTGGTATCTACAAAATCAATTAAATAATGAGTAAAAGTTCATTTTGTCTTGTCATTGTAATGACATACATGTCTAAAGTTTCCATCAGTCTGTAACAAGTGATCGCCAGGCAGTGCGACAATTCGTTTGCAGATGAACCTTTGGGGATTAGTGGGAGATCGGGCGATGATGACGTCCCCCCGCCCAAGGAAACCCAGTCTTGGAGAAATGTGTTCTGTGAGAAGTATGTCGTGATTCCTTATATTTGGCTCCATGCTTGGTCCCGAACACTGGAAACAATTAATAAAAAACAACTTAAACACAACTTATGATACAATTAATTAACTAAAAAGAAACTTACAACGACAAAGTCACCCACGTATTCTAACGTGCAATGCAAAATAATCCCCCATTTTACAACTTGGCCTCCAAATTTTAACGATTTCTGTAAAATTGTCCACATTTTGATAAGTACTCATCAGCTCCAAACTATTTGTGAAACGTGAAATATATTAATTTGTATTATAAGTCCCCCAAAAAAAGTTTTCTTACCTGTGATTAATTACTTGACCATTCTTTCTAGTCTTATTGAATTGATTGAGGTTTTAAATAGAAAATTAACAAATAGTCAGATCAAACAATTGCAATTATAATTTATAAAAATCTGTCCGTTTCTTTCCTCTCCAAAACAAAGGGGGGCCAATGTTTCAAAAGTTTCTGACAATTTCATGGGATGAACTAAATGAGCAATTAATTAAGGGAACCAAACAATTAAATGGCAATTGAAATTATAGCAGCTGAAATTATTACGCGGCCACTAATTTGGATTTCCCTTTGGAGAGTGGGAGAGCTCAAACGAAAACGATTCAGCCTTTGAAATTCAAAGTTTGAATTTCAAAGTTTCTAAATATTCTAAATTTTTCTCAAAATTTCAAGTAGCAAATTGTAAAATAATAAACTCTGTGCAATTAAGGACAATTTATTTCAGGCAGAGAACAAGAATAATCGCACCCAAATTGAATTTTGATTGGAAGTAAGTCTTTTAAATTGGAAATTTTGTCCAAATTTTATATTGAGTTTCTTAATATTTTGCAATTAATTACAGTCGAACAACACAATAATTCAAGATGCCGAAAGCAGAGGTGGGGACGCCAAAATATTTGGCAAACAAAATGAAGTCCAAAGGGCTTCAAAAACTTCGGTGGTACTGTCAAATGTGTCAGAAGCAATGTCGAGATGAAAATGGTTTCAAATGTCACATTTCGTCCGAGTCCCATCAACGGCAAATTCTTCTTTTTGCTGAAAATCCTCATAAATATCTGGATGAATTCTCTGGGTAAATTTCTTTATTTCATGAATTAAATTACAACTTAAAAATAAATATAATAATTGCAGAGAATTCAAAAAAGGCTTTGTCGACCTTCTAAAAAGACGATATGGAACTAAACGAGTGTTTGCTAATGCAGTTTATCAAGAATACATCTCACACAAGGATCATCTTCACATGAATTCCACTCGTTGGCTTTCCCTCACTGGTTTTGTCAAATATCTAGGACGAGAGGGGGTTTGTACGGTCGATGAGACGGAGAAGGGATGGTTTATAACTTGGATTGATCGGTATGCACTCTTAGTTATAATTATTTATATAGAGAACAAAATAATGAAACAATAATTATTTTACAGGGATCCTGAGACATTAGCAAGGCAACAAGCTGTAGCAAAAAAGAGAAAGATGGACAAGGACGATGATGAAAGGCTGATGGAATTTATTGAAAAGCAAGTTGACCGAGCTGCAAATCAAGGAGAAAAGAAGGAAAAACAAGTGGAATTTACAGAATTTCAGAGAGCTAACGAAGAAGAAAAAGTTACTTTAAAATTGAACCCTGTGGCTCCGGTTAAAGCAGAGACGAAAGTTGCTGCTAATCCTTCTGTCTTTAAAGCACCACTTCCATACAAGGATTTCTCATCTTCGGGTTCCGTTCGAAGTTATAGTAGTAGCAGCAGTTCAAGTAGTTCAAAAGGCAGAAAAAAATCGGCTCTTGAAGAATTGCGAGAGGAGCAAGAAAAGTTTAAGGAGAAGAGATTCAATAAGGACTACTGGCTATTGGAGGTATAATTTATACCGTATAAATTATGTTTGTCATAATTCATTTTTTAAATTCTTGATTTGCTTGTTTTTTAGGGAATTGTGGTCAAGGTTGTTACGAAAGAATTGGGGGATAAATATTATAAGCAGAAGGGCGTCGTGCTTCAAGTGATAGACAAGTATGCTGCAGTTATTAAATTGTTGGAAACAGGACATAAATTAAAATTAGACCAAGAACATTTAGAAACGGTTATCCCATCTCCAGGTAAAAAAAACTTTTCTTTATTGTACTAAATAAAATTATTAATCTGATTGTATGATTTTTATTATTCACTCAGGACGAGCAGTCAAAATTCTTAATGGTGAATTCCGTGGATCCGAAGCCATCTTAAAATCTGTGCACATGGATAAATTTGCCGTTACTGTCCAAATTAGTAAAGGGACATTCGAAGGGAAAGTTTTGAAGGATGTCGCCTATGGGGATATTAGCAAAGTGTATTCAGATGCATCTTAGCAGAATAGAATTTTTTTTATAGTTTGCCAACAATCGTTTATTTGTTTGCGTCATAAATTATCAACATTATAATGATTACAACGATAGATAGCTCTTATGTTTTATGGAATCCAAAGCTCATGTTTTGGAATGTTACTTTTTTACAATTGGTATTAATAAAACCGAAAATATATATTGAGTATCATTTGTCACTAATCCTTATAAAAAGTTTATTACTAAACACAGGATGTCCACATGAAATTGCGATTCGTAGCCCAGTCTTCGAACTCGTGATTAATATTTCGATTTTTCTTCATTGCCACATAACCGTCCCGTTTCCCCAACTCCTTATCACAGAGGGGACAGTAGTGGTAAACATCTGCATAAAATTTGCTAGTACTCCATTTTGAAAACGCAGCTAATCCTCCACCAATTAAAGAAGGTAGAATTAAGAATATAACTATTTTCAATGCTGCAGACTTAAACAAAAATGCCAGAACAATGCCCAAAATTGAAATCACAAAACATCCGACTGCAAACAAGTCCATGAGTAAAGGTTCTCCGCAAGAGTAATCCCCAACTTTCCAATTTGTTAACTTTTTCACTCTTGTGGTGATTTGAACGCTGCATTTTGGACAAGTCAGCGTGATGGGATATCTTCCATTGGACTGAATCAATGTCCCGATATCTTCTGTTGTTTCGATTGGCATTTCTTCAATATGTGTGTTACTTTCATCGTCATCTTTATTGAAATCGGCTAATATGGGGGCTGAAGGGACAGTGCTTTCATTTTCAGAAGTTTGTATTTGAGTGACGAATCGTTGATGCTGCTCAAGCTCTTCGTAGCTCGGTGGATTATCTTCATCTGGGAGTTCTGGAACTTCGATGCTGTGGTTGGGAAAGTTTGCCATCGATATGCAAAACTTGAGAAACAAATTTAGAATGTAAAACGCTTGCTTTCAGATATTTTTTTAACAATTTTAAATTGCGATATATTAAGAAGAAAGCTATGTAAAACACATGTCTAATAATCTGTGGTAGTGTTGTATATTGTGATGATGACTTTCGTATTGCCTCTGGCTTATTGGTATATAAAAACTTGCGTCATTACTTCTTTAATGGAATCTGGCGTCACTACTATAGTAGTCAAAGTAAGAAGTAGTGACTCACTACTTTTTGCCTTTGTGATTCACATTCACTGGTCCAAAACATTGAGAAAGAAATGCAAGGCAGTTGGCGATGCTTGAATTGAAATGATGAGATGTCCACATCCGTTTTCATTTTCAACTCGCGTTCCGTGGAACAGAGAGCTTGCGAGGATTTGAAAGAAAGAAAAAATAGCAATGGATAAGATATTTGGTCTAATGGGAAACGATAGATTTAGATAATAAAATATTGAAAAACTAACAAAAAATTTCTTGATAAAATGGAATAAAGTAATATTGAATAATGTGCATTTCATGAAGAATGGTGACATTTTAATTATTTTTTTTTAGGCTGAACTCTAAAAAACTGACTAACGCTGAATGACACTGATTACCGCACATGAAAACATTTTCCTTTGCCACCTTTGCCAAAAATGCTCTATAAATAGCATTCTAATAATCTGCATGAATCGTAACTGAGGAAGGTAAGTAAACACTTAACATTTCATTCTTCTTCTGCACTCAGACAAAACATGAAAGAGTTCCTTCTTCTTCTTCTTTCAATTCTTCTTCCCTTTGTAGTATCTGACCTTTCTCTCCCCTTCCCATCTTTGGTTAGAGAGATACAGCCAACGCTTTCCATTTACAGCGTTTCTGGTGATCCACCATGTTTCATTGTCCCAACATCTTACGCCACCACAGCCGTTTCATTATCCGCAAGTGACCTTGTCCGTGTCGCAGAGGGACATGGTGCTTGGCAAGGGAAGAGAGTGATTTTTATCACACATGGTTATCGAGACAACATTGACTCCGCATGGCTGCATTCCATGAAAAACGCCCTGGTTGGGGCAGAAAGTCAGACAGTAGTGATTCTTGGTTGGGGTGGGGGATCTGACCTACCTCATTTAAAATACAAGAAAGCTGCAGGGAACATCCGAAGCGTGGGGGCATGGTTGGGGACAATTGTGAAGGAATTAAAAAAGATGCATCCAAGATTAGAAGTTTGGGGGATTGGTCATTCACTAGGAGCTCATTTGATGGGAGTTGCAGGAAGAGAAGCTTTAAATTCATCTGGAAATGCAGGAGGTTTTGATCGTATTGTGGGTCTAGACCCTTCAGGTACAAAGAAAGAAAGATATTTCTAAAAAAATTTAAAGATGTTAGTGTCATATACCTATTTTTTATGAGTTAGGTCCGTTCTTTGAAGGAAAGAATGAAGATTTGAGACTTCAAAGAGGTGATGGTAAAATTGTTGACATAATACATTCAGATGGATGCAGCATCAAGGTGCCTATTTATTGGTTATTGATGCAGTTTAAAATAAATATATATAAATTGATTATAAACAGACCACTACTAATTGCTGGGTGACGGTGAATAATCATTATGCCACCATGATTTCTCTTGGAACAATTGACTTTTATGTAAATTATGGAGAGCTTAACCCCACAACAAATCCATTGGATATTGATAGAAGTCATCTCAGAGCTGTGAATCTTTTCATTGCAAGCATATTACACAAAGGGCTTTTTAAAACGAACGAGACTCTGGAAGGTAATGATGTTAGAAATTAATTTAGCTTATTGTTAATGAATAATTTAATGTAGGGGCTCCGGGTCCAAATTCCCCTTCAGGGTCCTTAACTCGCATTCGTACAAATGCAGTCGTTGCTGAAATGGGCTATTGGCTTCAAAGTGGTTTTATCCCAACTCCAATTGACTCTCGAGTTAATTTCTTCATCTCTGGAGAAACGCTAAAAGTTGTTGAGAGAATGGGCGATTTATCTAAAGGAGTTTTGTCTCCCGGAGGAAGAACAAGGAGGAATCTGGTTAACAAAATTGACTGCGTCGGCATCCCTTCAGGAGGAGTTGAGCCCCTGACTAACTTTGCACTTCTCTTGCTTTCTCTAGCATTAATTGGAATTATTTCTATTCGTTAATAATTAGCAAAATAATAGCCATTTGAAATGTACTTGGGCATTTATTTATTAATTTGAAAATAAGTTTTTTTTTATTACAAACTCGTCATTATTTTAAATTTGGATTTGCTTTCAAATGAGCTGCTAAAACTCCAATATGCATGATCATCTCAAACATGACGTCGTTGAGGCATTCTGATAGAGTCTGACCAAACCCAAATTTCACCAATTTAAAACCGAGTTCCCAAGGAAATGTCATCACTCCATGTCCCATGAATGCATATCTACCACAGATGCTAACATGCTGCACAAAATAGGTCATTCCAACTTCAACATTTAACTCTTTTTTCAATTCGGAAAAAAACCCTTGGATTCCTTTCTCGTGATCATTCAGCCACTTTCTGTATCGTTTAATTGGCCTGATAATCTGCAAGTGTAAACGTTATTAATTAAAAGTTAATTTTACGTTTGCTAAATTTATTTACCCAGGGGGTTTCGGTTTGGACGATGAGTGCAAATGCCAGCAACTCTTTTGAGCAGTTTCCATTTGCTCCTTCCAACACATCGACGTACGCTTTCCCAACTTCATTGGCATTCTCATATTTCAAGTTTTCAATTTGATTAAAGTCCGTGTTGAGAAACTTTGACTTTTTTGGAGGGTTATGTTCCAATTCTGCGGCCTCGTATTGTTGATTAAGACCCAAAGCAGCAAGATTTTCTAAGACCTCCTCCTGTGTCAGTTTAACGCTACTTTGCAACTAAAAAAATAAATGAACAATTATGAAATAAGTCCTTAAACATTTAAAACAAAAGATTTAAACACTCACAAGGTCACCGAAATTTCCTTCCAATTTTTTCAGAGCGTCTAGCATCTTAATGACAGAAATTCTTCGTGCGATCTTTTTGTCTTTGAAGACTCCAACTTGATAAAAAGTTTCTCCAATCACACAGCTTATTGCATGAATAGGCATATGAGAAGGGCCAGTAGACCCACAGTCCTACAGCAACTTTCTTGGTTATATAAAATTAGATATTATGTTTATAAAAACTTACAAAAAATTTCGGCATCTTTAGGCCATTATCTCTGCAATATTTATCTAACACGCCTGTTAAAAATATGCAACGTGTTAATAAATAGCTGATTACAAAACACAATTATTTAGCTATATTTTATACTTACTCCTAGGATCATCAATCATACTTGGTTTAGGATCCTCTACAAACTTGAAATCCGAAGGCAATGAGAACTTGAAACCTGGTATTAGTTCTACATTTGGTTCAACCATTTTCAAGGCTTCTTCATCCAAAACATCTCTTTCGGAATAAGTAGAACTGAGAGTAAGTCTCTTGATAATTCCTCCACCAGGTACTTGAATATACGCCGTCTTTCCATGGCGTAGCTCGTCGAAGCCACTTGGGGTCCCAATCAACCCTGAAGAACAGTCCGCTGTTTGAGATATTTGAATGTCCCTTGAAGGTCCTGGTAGTGAAAGTAGTGAAATATTCGGAGCCTCGACTTCCATGGCAATGCTGCTCTCATCCGTTGTTGAACATGGCTTGGGTTCCGGCGTTCGTCCCAAAATCTTTGCGACTTTCTCGTTACTTAAATCCAATGCATTAGCAGTTAGCAGTTCTTCCAGGATCAGTTTCGAGACTTTTGTCTTAACGGCTTTCTTTGTCTTGTCTACAGTGTCAACTATATATAAAACAAGCGCATATGTAAATGAGTCATCTTTGGTGACTTTTTGACATAAATTATATAGAGATAAGATAAGCTACCTGTGTAGGTTATGTTGTTGTATACATATCTACAATTGGCCCTGAAAGTTGGGGGAAGTACGTTGAGCGTCTGAACCTGAACAATTTCGTAGACTGGTGACCGGCTTGACGCAAATCCGTCGAGCACACAAAGTTCCATTAGGATGTTAATTTCCGATTTTGCTGCCATTTTCGGAAACTAAACACTGAAATGTATATAAAATGACAGAATTTATAGGTTGCCGAATAATGTCGAATATTTAATTAATACAGTTACACCCACTTACCTAGATTGTATAGCAAATTATACACGGCACGGCGTCAGATAAGTGACAGGAAAAAAAACAGTCCGCCTCGTTCAAGAGTTGGAGAAGAAATGAGAATTAATTCTCAAACGTTTGCAAAATAAATGGCGAATATGCAAGTTGGAGGCGGCTCTCTGTCAGCCAAAGCCACGACCACCATTAACACCAACCACCACTCAAATGAATGAAGTGAGTGCATCAATGCCTGGCTTTTGCTGAAAAGGCAATCTGAGAAATCTCATGTTCCCATTTTTGAGACTGAAGGGAATCTCAGTCCGAGACTTATTTATTTTGCACTTTTATATTCAATTAACAATTTCTTTAAACATGTTCCAATAAATAAAGGATAGAATTGTCAGCAACGCGACGGCTGCCTTTGTCCCCTTAATGACAAAGCCCCCACTCTCGTCGTCGTCTAAAGGAGGGGGGCTCCTTTTGCTCTTTTCTTGGGGGAAGCAGTAGCCATTAAAAATCGGTTGGGCTGGTATTCCCCTCCTATGCATATTAATGTGAGAAATTATGATTGTAATTAAGGAATTTGGCTGTGTACCATAGCATACGACACCGATGTTGGTCCAGTCTGTGCATTGCATCATCCGTTAGATTTTTATCTATGGGAAATTCTGGAGACCAAAGTCTTTCTGCCATCGGACTGATGAAGGGGAATATTCTCGGAAGGAAATTTGTGGAATCCGCATATTCTGCCCAATAAGCAGCCTCCCCTCCAAGTACCAGTTGTTTCTGATAATCTTGTACTATATTTGGAAATTGGGATGAAGCTATAATCTTATTTTTATGAAGAAGTGAAAATAGTACAGTCTACGTCGACGATGGGGTCACATTCGTAGTACTTCCGCCAGGATTCCCCATAGGAAATATAATTTAAATACCAACAGGAAGACAGAATTGTTGTATAATTCTGATCCAAAACTCTCTAGAAAAGAAAATATTAATAATGTCATGCAACGAATATTTGAGAACTATCGAATACCATGTAATCAACTTTCCAATCATCTGAAGCAACTCCATCAGTCCTCCCCCCTTTCCATACTTGGATTAAGACGTCTTTAGATGGCTTTAGAAGACAAGAGGCAACATAATTTACATAATTTGAAACAGTTTTTACCACGTTATGTTTGTTTGGTATCTGACCTCAACACCAAAATCTATTGGATCTTGCCAAATAATGGATTTCAACCCCAACTCTGTAACCATATTTATGTGACGATCTGTATAATAGGCTTGAACTAGAGAATAATCTGAAAGATTTTCAAATTCTTGTTCCTCCATAAATCTTCTAATTTCTGGAGAAGACTCCCAACATTTATAGTAAACCTGCATAAATTGTATTAAAACGTAAGGCAAGGTGATATTGACTTTTTTCACCTCATCCATCCCTAAATGAACATATTCATCCCGTGTCACATTTTTAATTTCAGTAAAAAAATCTTTCATTCTCTCATACGTCACTTCTCGTGTTGGGTCCAAAATTTCAAAAGCTGCATGATTAGGAAAGTCTGGAGTTCCTGGCGAATTTGGGCCCTCTCCGTAACAAGGTGTCAGGATTTCTGTAAAAAATGTTATTTCTTTAAGAGTTTCTTTAAATTGCCCAAAACTAACCTGGAAATGCCTTCCCAAATCCTAAAGTATGTCCTGGAGTATCAAACTCTAATATGACACGAATTCCACGATATCTGGCGTACCTCATTATATCTTGTACTTCTTCTGGTTCATAGACCAATTCTGGTAAATATGCACCCTGATGAAAAATCACGATTCATTTTTGTGGCTATTTATTTTTTAATTTCAGTGTATAAATAACCTTTTGCGATAGATTTGAAAATGTCCTGCTCACAAATGGAAAACTTTGGTCATCAACAATGTGCCAATGGAAAACATTTAAATGGTTCATAGCCTGAAATTGTTTTGAAATATTTAAAAATCAAACATGAATTAAACATGCAGACCATTCCATCCAGAACAGTTTCAATCACTGGAATGTCAACAAAATGTCTCGCAGTATCCAACATAAATCCACGGTGAGGAAATCTTGGAACATCGGTTATTTGGGTGAAATTGACATAAAAGTGATCTCTAGCTTCATCTTTCCAAATCAATTGGGAAAATGTCTCGATACCATTTAAAGCTCCCCAAATTGTATTGGCATTAATTGTAGCTGAAGCTTCGTTTTCATTTATCTTTTCGATGGCGATTGAATCTGCGGAATTATCAAATAAAAATACAAATATTCATAATTAATAATTTCCTCACATCTTTCATAATTCTTGTCTGCTTCAGTGTACAGCTTTGGATATTCGTTGCATAAATTCTCAGATGCTGGGATATTTACAGAAACCTGAGAGAGTTTTGGAACATTTGTTGCAGGTGTAACTTGGATATCTCTGAAAAGAAGTTCTGAATTATATCTCGCAAATGCAGAGTTGAGAATGTCACAATCTTTCACATTTGATACAAAAGACAAATCTCTGGATGCAATAGAAGCAAACAAATCACTTTCAGTTAGATTTTCCGGTCTAGGCCAAGGGGATCCTGGCTTTGCTGGAGTTCCCTATTGCAACAATCAATTACTCCATTATTTTCTAACTTGGAAACCTCTTTAATAAATTACGTTTAATGGAAGGCGAGCAGCTAGCTGAGCTAAATGTCCATAACATGATGGGACGTACAGTAAAAAACATACAAAAAATAAATTCAAACTCATATTGAAATCCAAAGGTTTTACTTTCTGTTCAACTAAAGCTAATAAGTACATTTATTAACTACTCTACCTTTCGTGGAACATGCTTAAATAAGAGTTAATTTAAGCATTTTTTTGGATTTAAAGTTCCATATCAATTAACTCGATTAGATTAAACAGTGTTCATTAAAGATAACATTATGCCTTTCAAGTTTTCAAGTAACAATTTCTACAATACAAGACAACACCCACATATTTTACCAACTGAATAATTTCCCAATTAATAATATTCTAATATGATAATGATGCAAAAGCCACCCCATTTTTAATTTGACGCAATGAAAATGTCTGAAGTGCAGTCTCCTCCTGGATATCGGATTTCATGGGCTAAAGCAGGACCTTCTGGCTCTTTGCCAAAGTCCACAAGAAAATCTTTGTTGACTTTCATCCCTCCTTTCTCCACATCAATGTCAATTTGAAGCAGACACGATCCCTTTCTGCAATTATATGTAGAAATGCATTGCTCACAAAGACCTATAATAAGATATTATAATGACTTACTTCTTCAATTCCGGATAAAATTGTTGATCCCAAGGACTGAAGAGAGAGGTGGTCACATACATTCGTTTTCCATCCAAGCTCAATTGCAGCATTTGTGGTCCCCCTTGAATAATGGTTCCCTTAACTTTTAGAGCTTCGGGTTGTTCCTGAAGAAACAATTAATTTAAGATGTGTTTTTTCTTCTTTAAGTCGAAAATATACAAGTCTTACAGTTAATTCTTGATCCTTTACAACTTTTACGACGCCTCCTTTAACAATAGAGCCTCCCATAAATACTTTTCCTGACAGTTTTGGATTTGCAGGGTCACTTATATCATACTGGCGAATATCTCCATGTACCCAGTTGCTGAAGTAAAGATACTTGTCATCCATTGATATTATTATGTCAGTAATTACTCCTGAAAAAATAATGTATCCATGTAAAGATGCTCATATTTTAGTTTGTAGATCAAATTCTTACCAGGCATTTCAGTGAGCCCTACAGGCCAATCTTCTACCGTTTTCGAGGGTACAGAGATAACTTTATCAGCCACCCATTTCCCTTCTGGTGATTTATGAAATCGGAAAATGTTTGAAGAAAGTGCACATCCAACAAATCCCTCAGCTCTGTTAGGATCATGAAGAAAACGTGTCTCAAGTGGCATCCAACCGTTGTCAGTTCCAAGATCAATTCGATCAACCAACTTCTTTTCTTTCCAAGACCACACGTTGAGAGAATGACCAAAATTTTCAGCCAATGTTGCTGGGTTTAGCCCTAATTTAAATGCTTTTGGTGCTCCCCATTCACTGGAAATCATGACGTCAAATTTTTCTTGATACCAAAAATCATAGCCGAAATCAGTTGCAGTATCGGACCAAGTCCCTAAAACGAATTTTAAAATACTAATATTATAAAAGCATATTTTCTCTTAAGTAACTTACCCTTAATTTTATAATCCTGGTTAGAATCCAAAATAAGGAACTGCCCTTTTGCATTTCCATTGGGTCCATCTCCCATCGTTGAAATCATGATTTCTCCATTAGCTAAACAATGAGAAGTATGTGGAGATGAGAGTCCTAATCCATGCAGTTCCTCAGGTTCAATTGTCTTATGCAGCTTTGGGCATCGTTCATCCGACAAATCAACAATATAAATCCTATCACTGTTCAGACAGGGAAAGATCAGTTTGTCACGTTTGACGTTTGAATTGCTGCAACTTGAGCACGCATTCCATCCAGAATGGTGAAGCTCATCTTGCTCTTTTTGCACCGGCATGTAAAGTCGATTTATCACCTAAATAGAAAAATAACAGTTGAATATTGATCATGAAATAGAAATTCATCTTCTAAAATATATAATCACATACTTTACAGAAATCTTTACTTTTGCTATCAACATCCACCACACAAATATAATCCGGTTTTCCTTGGACTGTGGCGATGCATGGGATGTAAAGGATTTCTTCACGTTTTCCATGCTTAATTGCGTCCTTAGGACTGCAAAATCCAGGACCCTTCTTCCCTTCACAATGTTGTGGCATTTTAAAAATGGTTCTTAGTTTATCCCTTCACTGAGTAGAAATGAATGTCTCCTGAAATGAGTCAATTAAGTGACTTGACTTTGGTCTATTCAATTCTAACCTGCGTGATTATCAACTAATTTAATTATGGCTTACCTGATTTTTATTGGCCTTCTGGACAAGTAATTCTTTCTCTGCAACTAAGGCTGTGGAATATATGATTAAGAACTTGTGTGCTTCATAAAACTAGCTTCATATTCCAGTACAAGGTCATTTGCAAAAAGACTTGAGTTTGGAAACTGGATGAAAATGCAAACTGGTTGTAAATGCGATATGACATTAAACTGGCATCATGTTATGCAAATTTTGCTAGGCATACAAAAGTTTTTCCATCTCGAATGAATTCCGAGTTTGTGAAAGTGTCCTAACAAATGGTTATGGTTGGAAATTATTCAGCTTTTTGCATTAGACTGAATGACATTTGCACAATACATTAGAGTGATGTCATGTATGTTTGGGCAGTTTAGGCTAATTAATTTTTAATGTAATTGATGAGTTTTGTTTTTTCTTACAACGCCTTTCAATTATCAGTCACTATATATACCTTACTTTTGTATCATATTCTAGAATTTAGACAGGAGGAAATTGATCTACCTTTTACTCCCTTTTAGAACTCAATATGATTGTTCTCGGAGGAATAATGAGAATGGCTCAGTTATCCGATGACGCTTTTGTATATCTATTTGTATAATGTGCAATAAACTGATAACATGAGATAAGTATGCAATATATCAATTTAGGCTCTTTTCATGCGTTATTAACAGAAAGCGAGTCAATTCTATGAGCCATAATTAAATTTAACGTTCGGATATAACGAATTATGTTTTAAAATATAAAATTCGTTTCTAAACAATTAATTGTTGAATACCTAATTTTGTCATTGAACATGAGTATGTAATGAGCAATTTATAAATGAACATAGGAACTGCACCACGTTACTTAAATTAGCTCAAACAATAAAAGTAATTGTGCATTTGAATAAAGATGCAGTACAAAGTAAGCATCCAATAAACACACTATGCATAATTGTAATTTCCATTTCTATCTTTGGTTTGTCATTACAAATTAGAGAAATTGATTATCTGTTCTTTTAGGAAGTTTGAGCCATTATCGGATCATAATTTTTTATGAGTCCAAAGAGATGATAAAATGTGAGACTGAAAATGTACATACTTATACGAATGAATATATCTAGAAATGCAAGGATTCTAACTCCAAAACCCATGTTGAATAATAATAATTTACTTTCCCATGCCATTATATGAAGAAAAGTATCAATTTTCTCTCGCTTGGAAATCAATCGATACTTAAAATAATCTTAAATAAACAAACATAAAGACGCCTTGGAATTTCTTATTCGCAAAACGTCTTGTCTTAATTTATGATTGTGTACTGGACTTTGGCAAATGTCCATTTGACCGTGGGAACATTATTCCAAGACTCGATACAGGTTAACAATAATAATAGAGCTCAAATTATTGGACTAAATATTTTTATGTCTGTATACTAAAGTTACATATATACACAATGGAATGAACGTGTTTACAATTGCATAGTATCATATTCATAGAGTTGCATAAAATAACTTCAAACGTTTTATTCAAAATTAAAATATAAACCAATCAATCGCTTTGTCCAATGGCAGAAATCATGGGAATCCAAACAAATATAAATGCTTGCAATCCTACTTTAAAATTTATTCAGACATAAACAGTCGTAAAGGGTCAAGCAAATTGCTGCTGTTAGTTTGATTTTTTTCTGAAATAGTATTTAACTCGTCGGAATTTTAATTGGCATTTTAAAATGTCATTTCCAAATATCCTTTGGGATTTAGTAGGGTTAGATCAACTGAGATTTTTGCTGGTTTTCATCTGTGCATCTATTGTCCTCTTGCATCTTTACAAAAAGAGAAAGCAGAGAATGAGCATTCTTCAAAGATGTGGAATTCCAGGGCCAACACCAAACTTTTGGATTGGAAACATGAAGGAGTGTTTTTCCATGGGAAATGTTGAATACGACTCGTTGTTAACCAAAAAGTAAGAAATTGCTAAAATCTAAATCTTCGTTTTCATGCATTCGTACTCAATTAGCGGTTGATATGTAAATGTAATTACTAATTAGTTACGGAGAAATTTGCGGATATTATTTGGGAGCTAAACCCGTAGTTGTGATTTCCGATCCCGAGCTTTTGAAAATTGTTGAAGTTGAAAAGGCCAATGTATTCCAAGATAGGCCACGGAGAGTTCCGGGGGGTAAGTTGAAACAAATAAAGTTGAGATTGAGATATTTGAGATTCGCAAATGCTTATAATTTAATGGAAACTTCCAAGGGATAAATCCTGATCCAAAACGGACGGAAATGCTTGGAAATCTTCCGCATCCAAAATGGATGGAAACAAGGAAAGTTTTGACCAAAGCTTTTACTCCTTCAAAACTTAGGGACATGATTCCGCAGATAAGATCAAAAATAGACGTCTTCATGGGGAAAATTAAGCCTGGAGAGGAAACTGACTTTTATCCCCTTCTTCAAGGAGTAACTTTGGATATCATTGGTCAAACTGGATTTGGGGTGGATTGTCATATCCAAGAAAATATTGACGATCAATTGCACAGTGCAGTTAAAGCTGAATTCTCAAAAACCCCAAATTCATTGCTTGTCAAGATCTACTTGTGCTTCCCTGAGTGTTCCTGGCTTATACAGCCCTTTAGGATTGCCTTTTACAGGGTTCAAGAACTTGTAGGAATGACAGATTCTTCTGCTTTATGGGAAACAGGTTTCAAAACGTTTGAAGCAAGGATTGGAAACGAAAGGTTAAGATTTTAAATTTTCAATGCAAAATTGAGACCCTAATAATAACTTTGTTCATTTTTTTAATTAGTGAACGACGCCCGGACATTGTTCAACAACTTGTAGATTCTCATTTACGTCAAAAGCCCTTGAGGGTTGTGGCCAACTGTGTCCTCTTCTTTGAAGCTGCCTACGAGACCTTGAGTGCAAGTATGGCGTTCCTTGTCCATCTCTTGGCAAATCATCAAAATGTCCAAGAAAGACTTCGGAAGGAACTTGAACAAGTGCAAAATTTGGACTTTTCAAATCCAGCAAAAATTACGGAGGAGCTTAGCAAGCTAAAGTACTTGGACGCCGTTGTGAAGGAAGGGCTGCGGATGTATCCCCCACAAACAACTTTTATCGGACGGTATGCATTCCATATAAATACATGAAAGAAAGTTATTGTGATGTTTGTTTGTGACAGATCTGGAAATGCGGATTTTGTTTATGAAAAGGAAGGGAAAAAATATGTGATTCCTGCCGGAGTTCATGTACAAGCAGGACTTTTCCAGGTCCAAAATTCACCAAAATATTGGGATAAACCTGAAGAATTTAACCCTGAACGATTTCTTGGGGAAAAGGGTAAGATTGCTAGTTATACTTTAAAAATCCATTAAATATGTTTTTCTTTTTTAAACAGACCCTTCGTCCCTTCCAATTTGGCAAGCCTTTGGTTTAGGTATGTGAAACTTATTGATGCTGATTTACTAGTGCTTCAATTAATTATTTATAAATTTTAACAGGCCCAAGAGTTTGTATTGGAAGATCTTTTGCATGGCTCGTGTTGAGACTTCTCCTGGTCAACATTTTCACAAAGTACGAGCTTAAGCCATCTCCAAATACCGAGGAAAAAGTTACAATTCGTTATAAAGTTGCCACAATGGTTCCAATCCATAGCTACGCTTTCCCCATCCCTAAAAAATAGTCTGTAAAATTACCAAGACTAAACAATGTCGTAGTCGTAATGTTAGTAATGCTTTAGTTCATTATATTTAAAAAGTGCCTTATAGATTTATATAATAATGAATGGGTTGTGGCTAAGGTTTAATAAATATATGAAAATATTTTATGCAATATTCTCAATTTCACTTACAAGATTTTGTTTCATTATAAAACTTTTATCCTGAGATCCCCCGTCATTATATAGTTATCAGTCTTCATTTACCTTCACTTGAAAGATTTCTCCTGGACAATGCGAATTTTTACCCATTAGTGATGATGGAAAAAATGATTTGATGTAAATTGGGACAAAACACGTGAAATCTGAGATGTGAGCCACCACATAAGGAAACTGAGACGACGACGGCTTTACACAACTACCTAGGCAAATAAAGTAAAATGCTTTGTTATTTCTCATTGAAATTTAGTCACCCTCATCCCCACCCCCACTCATTTTCATTAAAATAAGAAACATAACGTTGTTATGCCGCTTTTTATCGGACGTGGTTCTATCGTAACTTTCCACGTTGACATAACGTAGAGGATAGAGTGTAGCTTGGGCGTAGTTTCTAAGTTACACCCACTCTATTTCTACGTGGAAAAAGGGGCCAAGCCAGACGTTATATCCACGTTAGCGATTTCTGGTTGGGAGGGTTTTTCATAATAATAATTATTTGTTCTCCATTTCCTAACGGTGGCAGATCTAATGATTATGATTATTTTATTTTGCCTTTGCATAATATTCTGACATTTCCAATAACAAGTTTGACATTTTACCCAGCTTTCATGTTCCAACTTCTTTTAAGCTCCCTTTGTTATATTATAGTCCAGTTTTGGGAGGTCAGTCTACAAACAACTTTAAAAGACTTTGTGAAAGTTGTTGTTCACAGTTTACAAAGACCACAAAGAGATGTGAATTGGAATTTGCGTAGGCAAAATATCGCATTACATTGCTTTATTAATTTCAAAGTAATTCATTAAAATCAACTAAAAGTTATCAATTTCCTTAAAGCAATAATGAATGACAAATTCTCAATAGTCTCAAATTACATTTCTGAAAACACAAATAATGATTATGGTATATAATGATTTTGATGGTGGCTTTCAACCACGTAAGCATTTTGAGGGTCCAAAGTCTTTGCAATTTTTACCTACAATTTCTTACAAATTGGTGAAATTATGTTCTTTATCTTTGAAAGTTTCTGCGTGGGATCAAACCTTCTTTTGTTGTTTGATAAATGACATCTTTGCATAGCACACATTTACAAAGCTTAATTTGGATTAAATGAACGATGACGGTGTAAGTAGTCGGAACAATTTCCGATTCTCGGTTCCATTTTGAAACACCTTTTCCCAAAGTATAAGTTGAAAGGAGGGAGAGACGCAGAAAGTGGGCAGGCCTAAAATGACATCGACACCCGGCGTCAGAGAGTGCATAAAAGCGGTAGCAAAATCAGAGAACTTTGAGAACTTTGTTGATCCTTGACACAACAACATCTTAAATTAAATCCATACTCCAAAGTAAAAGGCTTTCTGTGCAAATACTACACACATATAATACCGAAAGGGGGCATTAAAACTTTAGCAAAGCAGGTAACAATTTCAAGTATTTATTTTTAGCTTGTTTTTCATAGCACGGAATAAAGAGACGCAACATGAGACTTTCTAAATGACCAAAAACAATAATTACCATTACAGAAATTCGATACAAAAAAAACTATTTTTGATATTGTTCTTTGTAGAAGGATGGGGGTTTGGATGTTGAGGAGTGTGAAGGTATTGCTTTTGCTGTTAATTGGCTGGACCTTGATCAATCAATCGTCTGCCTCGTACCAATCTGAGGATGACCCTTACGAACGGAGAATCCAGTTTTGTGAAAAAAGAATCATTGCTGCCATTCAAGCATATTGCAGTAATCACAAACGTTTTCCTCAAGGAATGAGAAAGCGGTCGATTAACATGAGGAA
>JAQIXN010000530.1:0-35768 GCA_034698145.1 Proisotoma minuta
GTGACAAAAATCAATTAATGTCATTTAATGTCACCTATTAAAGTCACTATATTAATGTCATGCGTAACACTGATTTATCAGGTAATGTAAAAAATAATGACAAGTTGGTTAAAGGGATGTCAAAATTAAATGTGTTTGCTATCGCTGTAAAAGTAATTTGAATTGAGAATGACATTTCCCATTCTGCCCGAAACAAACAGAGAACTCGAGAGAGTGACTGAGATTGAGATCGCCAACGAATTTGTCTGATCGTAAACCTCAATTTGCTTTTGCTCTCTTTCTTTCTTCTTGTCCCATCCAATTGAGGACTATTCAGGGAGTGATTAAAAGACCTCTCAAAATATGCTGCAGCTGAGCAGTATAAAATTTTATAGCCCATTAATGTCTGTTGTTATTTTTATGCAAATTGTCGGTCACTGGGCTGGTCCATGTTAAAGAATAATAATAGTAAAATTGACATTCCCTTTTCAACTTCGTTTTCTAGATTTAAAAAAAAAAGAAGAAGGGTTTTATAAAATATTATATGTTTTTTTCTCAGAAGAAATGCGGAATTGACCTGTCCTTGATTATGTTTTCGTGTTCTGTAATTTGTGCAAGTATCCAATTTTGGGGTCTAATTTAAAATGATAGCAAGTTGAATTGGGTTAAACTATCCTACCTTTAGATACAGAACACTCAAGTTGCATATGGAAGAAGTTACGGGGAAATAATAAGGCTTTCCATGTTGCTACATATTTACATACAAATGACATTCAATTTCGAGCATGAATAAAATTTGTATGTACATTTTCAAAAGTCTAGGTAAAGAAGGACATAAGAAAACTAATCAAACGGAATCTAAACTTGAATGGGACCATTAGAATCTAGAGATTTCTTTTCCCTGTTATTGCACACAATTCTAACTGCCGATTGAGCAATTTGACAAAATTAAGGCGTCTACTATATATTTACGTACACACATATTGCCAATCTTTGTGTTCCTCAAATTAGAGCAGCTCACAAAGAGAAAATTAGCAAACATAGAAAAGGTGGGGGTGGGGAAAGTGGGAGGATTGTGATGAATAGCGAAGGAACACTAATTCAAATTATCTACATAATTTCAACGATAACGAAATTAAATCTCGTAAAATTGAATCAGAAGACGTTGTTTAATTGATATCGACTTTAGTATGCCAGATAATTACAAATGTTAAAATCAAATTGGAAATTCTCTCTCAAGTATAACACATTTTAATAGGCAAGCATCCTTTAGACGGATGTTGAGGTGCACAAGACATTTCCATTATTTATATAAATCCCAAGAGAGACAATTCCTTGTACTATATACATATTCCCTTTTCCAATCGTCTTACGAAAATAGGTTTTGTTTGGTTTTGCCCGTGAAGCAACACTTCGGACTATCTACTTATACTTTTTGTAGCAAATTGGATTGCTGACTCAGGCATAAAAGAATGTTAAATTACATTACGAGTGGGCTTTTACCTTTCTTTGCTTCAACCAACTATGAACCACTTCAATTCAATAAAGAAAAGATCCTTTTCTTCACTTATCCAATCACCAGATAGTCCACTCAATCTTTATGCCAACTCAATCTGTTTTCCAGATAAAAGAAAGAATGTACATATGCCAAAAAATATTCGTTTTATTGAGCTACGTGCTCATCTTTATTATTGAGACATTTCCGAGTGTTTCTCGAAAGCATTCTATTTTCACCAATCATAATTAAATTTAAAGCAAAGTCTTGTCAGTTGAGAAATATTTCTGCCTACAATCACGTGATGATGCTTCCATATTATTATGAAAGAGGAAATGTTTGATTGGAGAAAGTTTAGACATTACATGACCATTCCAAACTTGGTAGACTCTTGCTTTCTCCAGAGAGACGTAACTGGGAATCTTGTCCCATTTGAGTGAAAAGATAGAAGCAGCAAATAAGAGGATCCTAAGCACGACGCGGCGTGGTTCTGTCTTTATATTGAGTTAGCCTATTGGCATTGGTTGGGAGTAATAATAATCATCATGTCGCACGTACAAGCCTCAACCTGTTATCGCCACCAAATCTTGATGTCGCATGGAAAAGGGAGAGAGAAATTCTCCCAGCGAACTTTCTTTCTTCAATTTCTTATCTCAGACTTTCCTTCAAATCAGATTCATCTCTCTAAAAGAGATTCTTGAGCAAAGAACATGGTCTGAGTTGATCGATTTCCCAATTTTATGACATTATTAAGGTGAAATGGGACCAAATTAAGTTTTTACGCAGGAAATTACACCACGCTTTAAGTTTTATGGGCGGCTGGCGACTCCATCAGAAAATGCAGCGAGTTGTGGTTTAAACTTTCATGATGTCCGGTAGAAAATTGGTTTGATGAAATAAAGTCACGCACACTGCTTATGACCCTAATATAAAATTAATGGCAAAGGCCAAATAATGGAGAGCTGATGATGTCTGGGATGGAATGACAAGAAAATTCTACAATCTAAATATATCCTCTTTTTTACTGCTGAATAAAACCAACTTGAAAAAATAATTTGATTATAATCAAGCCGAAAAGTTGATTGGGTACACATTATCTGTTTATTCTAGATACTAAGCGGAAAGAGTTTATAAATAAACTTTTTACATATCAAAAAAATTCTCACCTGAAAAGTTTATCCTGTTGAAACTTTATTTTTTTAATTGAGATGGAGAAAGTTTATAAAATGTATCCCGTGCAAAGTTTATCCAGAGATTAGTACTTTTCTCTTTTTTAAAGATAATTAAAGTGTGAAATTCAGGTCCATTGATTATGCATACTTATATTTAACTTCAAGGTATTTTCTTTAGGTGGATTCAGGCTTCAGGGTTTTCATGTAACATGATGCAAAGACTAATGACGATATTACAATTACAATAATAACACTTTGCATTTTTAGAAGGATGAAAACGTCTTTAAAACTTCTTAAAGGAATGCATAAATTTTCAACAAATGTTGAGTGCATGCAAAATAGTATATAAAACATATGCTGACACATCGTTTTGAAAAAGTTGTAAAGTATTTCTCGTTACTTAAATTGAGCATGAGAAATTGCAACTTGAATGCTTGTAAATAAATACCTGAAAACGGCATTTTATTTTCTAAAGAGTACTCAAAAAATGTGAAAAGTTGAATTAGATAGACATAACAATTGAGATAGAAGTTGAGATAGATAGGTTTGAATTGAGTTCCTTTCTCGACGCAGCATAACAAAGATATTTTCTTTTGTAAAGTTGTGCTGACCATCAGTTCCAATGGAAGCACTCGATATCAAATGTCATTGAGATTGAGTTTACTAAGAATTGGTCCAACTTGTGGGCACTGATCACAAGGGAATAATGTTGACCATGATAACTTCAAAACCTTCAGAGCAGTGTTCATGTAGCCCGAGTCAGGGATTTATGTCTCTCTAAATATACTATTTTTAATCTAACCTAACCCAACCCTGATTTATCTAAACATCAAACATTTAAAATAGTCAAACCCGTGCTATTTTTCGCAAAATTTCAATCACCGAATCCATTAGAGAAATTTTACTAAGGGTTCGGATGCTTTGTATCGTCTCAAAATAGGTTTTATATCCGTTTAATATAATTTGAGAGAAAAACATTTTTTGTTGTCATATCACATTTTTTGCGATTTTGGGTTCCCATTTGAATATTTTTTCATGAAATCAGTTTATATAAGTTATTATAGACTCAAGGCATCATTCTAAACCAATTTCGATCAAATTCGGTCAAAATTTAGTCTTTGAGATTTTCACCCTATAGGCAATTTTCCAACCCCCACCATTTCTAAACGGCTTGACCGATTTTGCTCATCTTCGAACTCCGCCTTCCTATTGGGTAGTAGAACAACTGTGCAAAATTTGGGAACGATCGGTTAAGCCGTTTGGGCCCTATCGTGTCCCAGACGGACAGACAGACGGACAGACGGACACGATGGTTACATAAGCCCTGACTCGGGCTAAAAATGTCAAATAATTTGAGAAAGTGAAAGTACCCGTGAAAATGGGAGAAAATGCGACAAAGGCTGCTGGAATTTCAAGGGACAACAAAAGAAAAAGAATGAATATTTGAAACCTTCCGAAACCACCGACACTTTCAAACACATCGTCAACATCTTTTACATTGCCAATCGTCACTGGAAAGCTTTTGGCCATGGTCCAAAACCTTGATTCAAACTAAATGCAACTCAGGATGCGAATTATGCGAAATCCAATGTCAAGGCAGTGTTGAGAAAGATCACAAACGAATGAATATTAGTCACTATATAGTTGACATAACGCAAGTCTTGAGTGTTAAAATGATGTCTGGAAAATTGCATAGAGTGTGGCCAACATCAAAAATCATGGCTTTTAAACCAAATAGCAGTACTTTTCCTTTAAGTTGTCTAATTATTATGCTCCTTCAATCAAATACCAATGAACTTTGTTTAATATTATATCGTTACTTCCAGGTAGAAATCATGTTCTTGTCAAATAACAATGAGATTGCCTTTCCATCATAAAAAAATCTTCAAGTTAACCTTTTTTCCTGTTGCACAAATTTATTCATTGATGTACCAAAAAAACTACACTAATATTTTAGTTTTTAAGTGTATTAAAAATGCATCAACTATTCCACAACAATTGCGAGTGATTAATAAAGAACAAAGAAAAAAAATATTCCAAATAAACACATACAACTGAGTTGGAATTTTAAAAATATATATCTCTAAACAAAAGATTTTAAAGAGCTGTCTTATGATGGTCCATTTTTAGTGTAGTGTGGCAAAGAATAATTTAGCAGATCAAACTGGGATACTCCATAACGTCGTCAACTCGTGGAGGATCTCGGGGTCCTCCTCCTACGGGACGATCCTTAAATAAACAAAAGCACAATAATGAATATATTATACCGGCTAAACACTAAAGATATTAAAAAAATATGTGTCGACTAGCTTACTCGACGTCCGAAACCTCGACCTCCACCACCACCACCACGACCACGACTTGGAAATCCAGACCCTCGATTGCCTACAGCATTGTTGTTGTTTGAGGCATCATTTTCATGACGTTCTTGTCCTTCTGTGCCTCCACCGCCTCGTGGAAATTGAGGCCTGAAACCCCGTCGAGCTTGTCGTTCTTGACGATCCCCAAAGTGGAAGCCGATATCAGTAAGCAACTTTACTCGACCAGCTCTTTGAGGAACCCAAATTCCTTCAACTTCTTCGTAAACAAGTTCATCATCATCCAAATTTTCCTTTTTCTTTAGCACCAAATTATTCCATTTTGAAGGGTCTTCTCCTTCATTTGCCTTGCGGATGTTGAAAGCCGGAGTTTGTTTTGGTTGCTAAAAAAATGTTAATTTTTATAAATAACTACATGAACTAGCAAGAAGTTGCTTTAATTACCTGTTGTGCTTTCCATTGTTCCAAAGTGATTGTTTTAGGCTCTTCAGGAATTGGAGTCGCCACAGTCGTCTCTTCGCCATCCTTGCATTCTTCATTCTCCACACTATTACACAAAAAAAATGTTTATTTTACTTACTTTTATATACTTAATTTTTAGAGTAATTTAGAGCATTATGATTTACGTACGTCCAAGTCATATTAGCATCACCCTGTCCATTTTCAGTCCGATCAGTGTCATCCATAGTTCCAAAGTCACTTGGTTGATTATCCATCTCCTCTCTATATAAAACACTGGTTTTAATTTTTAATCCTGAAGCTAATAAAACATATTTTTCTTACTCGTCGTTCTTGTAAGTTCCCCAATTATGAGACCCGGCCCCGTCCCGTTTATCCGTCGCTTTCACGCTACTTTTATCGGATCCAGAAACTCTGTCAAAGTCCCGTCGTCGGGTAAATCCACCTCTACCCGTCCCTCGTCCCCGACCACCTCGGCCAACAGAATGTTCACGAACTGGAGGAGTCTCGCTCCAATCATCAAAGTCCTGAGTCGGAGGTTCAGGATTATTATTCTTGAAACCTCCTCTGCCCCCACCAAAACCACGGGATGATTGTCCACCACGAGACGGACGCTCTTCACAGTTCTCCTTGTTGCCACGTTCATCTCCGTTGCGGCCTCCTCCCCCTCCTCTTCCAGAACCAGAACCTCGGCCCCTTGTTGTTGGACCATTTCCACGACCTCCCCGGCCGGACGGAACTTCGACCTGTTGGACCTCTTCTAAAAAATGTAAAAGCAACAAATGTGACAAAGTATATATAAAAGATATATTAACAAGAGGAAAACTTGCCCTTGGGTTTTGGGGGAGCAGCGACAACAGCCTTCTTCTTGCCGCTGTCTTTCCCTGCAGGGACCTTTTTCTTGTCCACAGGTTTTTTCTCCGGGACCTTTTTTTCAGCAGCAGCTGGGGGATCCCCAACAATGTCGTCAACGTCATCCTCAAGGAAGGCGTAGCGATTGGTTATCCCAACTCCGTACTCCTTATCCATCCTGATCCTCTCTGAAACAACACAACATTTAGCAACTAGCAAGCACAAAGGTATCATTCTATTTCCAACGTACCAAAAGTAGGGGACAATGAAAAATAACAAAACTTGTCTTCTTTCTTGATTTAGAAGGTTGACAAAATTCGACCCATTTCTGCCTCAAAGATTTTTTAACTTTCAAGAAAATTCTTGTTGGGATAAAAAAAGATTTCGGGATGATAATGCGAAAAAATGGCGTGTATTTTAAAGTAGGGAGAGTTGTTTGGTAGATGGAAGTGTCTGAGCTCCTCGCAAACAACTCCAACCTCCAACCTCTCAATTTCCCCAAAAGTTGAGATTCTCAAATTGAGAATCTTTTATTAACATCATAAATTAGGTTACATACAAATTTAAAATTATTGTTATCAAGTCTAATAAATATATTTTAATGGGCTTTGGTCAATTGAGGGGCGTCGTCTTTGCCGCAATGAAGACACCAACCGCAACAGCAACAACACGTGTACTTTTCATCCCCCTCCAATAAAAAAAACAACGAATCAAATAAGAGTTATTTTAGTTAATTTTGTAACTGCATTGTCTACTTACAATTGTTGCATTTGGATTGTTGGAGAAAGCGTCTGTTTTCTCCAATTGGACAGTCTCCTGATTGCTCTCTCCTCGGCTGCAGTGCATGCAATAACCGCAACAACAGCAACACAAATATTTACTCTGGTTTCAAATATGCGCAAGTTACTAATTTGGCAGCTAATTAATTTGTAAGCTTACGGCCGAAGGACCTTCGCCGTGGACGCCGTTGTTGGTTGGTCCGGCCAGTGTCAAATTTTTGAGAGCCAGAAAACTGACAATCAACGCGATTCCAATGAATCTGCAAAATAATTTTGATGAGATTTGTCTGGAATTGTGATGATTAGAGAAACTTACGATTTTGTCATTGTGGAATTGTTTGAGGGTGAAGAAAGTTTTCTTTTCACTTTTGGGAGAGTCTCTTATTAAGTTGCTTCGTTTTTGTTTTGATTGAATGCGTTCATGGCTTTTATATGATTTTCACATGCTACTCCGCATTTGATTGTCAAGATAAAAATATAAAATTTTGTAATAAGCAACTTGTTATTTACAATAAACTCTTGAACTGGAAATGTAAAAAAATAACAATGCGCAATAATTTGCATGTTGACGAGAGACACTATCGGTTTGCTCAGATAACTAGGCTAATAACGATATTTAAGATGAGACGCACATTGTTTCATGAATTTCGCTACTTGAGAATATATAAATGACAAAATAAAAAAAGAGTGACAGGTATTCATTAAAGACCACTTTTATTATTAATATCCTCAAATGATTTGGGTGACAAATTAAAATACGAAACAAATTAAACCATTTAAAGGAATTACATAAAGTAGGTCTTTGGTCGAACATAAGAGTACTTGGGAAGAGTGTGCTTTTGCTCGATTCTCTTGGGGAGGGGGAATCGAATCTTGGCGTCGTGGAATTGCTTAACAATTGGACGTCTGCACTTGGAAGCTGGAACCTCCTCCACTCTGATGATCTGTTTGACAAACAAACAAACAATCAATTAATTTGTTTCTTTCTTTAGACTGCAAGTTAGTTTTGTATGAATATACCTGAATGGCGTGAGCGCGGGCGCGATGACGGGCGCCCATGTCCCTGTAGCAGGCAGTAACTGCGGCCGTCGTGCTCAGCTCTCGGTATTCACGGTACATGTTGTGAGTTCCGGAACGGGAATCGTAACGCAGCCAAATTCCAAAGTTCTTAACCCTTGTTGGAGATGTTTCTGGGATCTTTTTTAAAATAAAACAAGATTAATAAATATTAGATTAGCGTTAAAATTGTAATGCAGCTTACTTGTTTAACAGAAACAATTTCGCCAGTCATTTTCTTGAACTTTCTAAGTTGTCGTAAAAAGTACCAGAAACGAGATTTGGCTACGATTCTCTCTGGGGCGAAAATCCTCATCTTGTAAAGAGGAGGATTCTTCTCCTTTTCGGAAGGGAGCTTCCTCCCGATAACCTCATACTGCTTCAACTGCAATTCAAAAGGAAATAATTAACTCCGAGTCCACAAGTAATGTTTTAAATATTTACCTCTCCCTTTGCCTTCATTTTTAGCCGTAAACGGAGCTAACCGTTGAGAATCCTGTGAAAGGAGGAAATGATGATTAGTGTTAATTACAGGTGGGTGTGGTTATTTAGTTGGGAGGCACTTTTGGGGACTTACCACTTGGTTTGTGTGTCGGTGGAAGATGCGGCGTGGCCAAATAAATGAAATCTCCCTCAAAGTCCACCACCAACACTTTTCTCAACTTCCTCACTTCTTCTATGATCTTTCGACATCCATCAAACAATTATTTGTCTCAAATTGACAGAGTTCCCCCCACAACCGTCCCCTCTGACCTCTAACCCCCACCTAAAGATATTCATAATGTCCAAAAATTAATGGATATCGTGAAAACGGAGGAGGAACTTAATTAATGTTGATGAAATACATGCTTCAAAATTTGTCTCAAAAAATCTCTTTAGCTTTCTTTTCTTAATAGCCACCCCCCTGGATTCATCAGTTGCTTGTCTTAAAGGAAGTGATAGCCGTTAATTGTGGGGGGGAGGGGTGTGGTTGACGAGTTGACGTGGCCAATCTCATGTTGATTCCCATGTCCCATTTTGCCCCGTCGCAACAATCTTTTTGGGTCAACAAATGTTTGATTGAAACTTTCAACTCGAAAGCTATTTAATTTAATGCAATTAAATAAACAACGGGAATTCTAATGGATAAAATATTCTAGCGTCTATCTGAAATTATCACAGGTAAGTAATAAATCGTGATTTCATTTGTTCGGTATAATTAATAATAATTAGAGGTTATCTGTCATTTTGATTTATTGTTTGATTATTTTTTTAGGACAACTTTGGCAATGGCGACAATGCCGATGGAGGGTGTGGTTGTGGAGCAGGCGCCGGCAGTGGTGAGTAGTCCCCCTGCGCCCGTTCCAATGGACACTTCGACAGCTAGCGACACTACGCCATCGTCATCGTCTGGGGGTCCTTCTGTCAGCGGAGGAAATAACGGAGGAGCTGCTAGTGTTGTTGCTAGTACTGTGAGCACTGCTGACACGGGTCCAAGTCTTTTGGACGAAATGACACCCGTTTTAGGAGTACCAGAAAAGATTGAAGAAGAAAAACGAGCACCGAAATGGCAATTAGATTTACTCATGGAAAAATTAAGGCAGAAATCAATGCAACTCAAATCTTTGAACGACACGTCTAAAAATATTCGACAAGCTCTAACGGTACTGATTTATTCTCTTAAAACTTTAAAATCTGGTTGAACTAATGACTATTTTTTCAGGAGAGACGCTGTATAATAGATAAAGGAGAGAAAGCAAATCTTCAAAAATCTTTGGATCGTTTGCAGCAGTCAATTCATGTTAATTCTTTGCAAAGTATGGTCGAAAGGCTGGAAATGGTGGCAAGACAATTGGGATTGAAATTTACGCCGGGTGCAACAGGACATGAATGGTTTATATCCAGTGACATGTTTTATCTAGAGTTAGTCATTGACCCTAATGGAGCAGTTGAAGATGTCAAAATTCAACATGATGGTAAAACTGAACAAGAGGTTGGTTTGTAATAACTATTTATTTTTTGATAAAATTAATAAATTTAAAAAAAATGATTTCAGAGCTGTCCAGAAATTGTGGAAAGTCTAAAAAACACAGACTTTGTGGATTTTACAGCTCATTTGGAAGGGCTTGTATCTATTTATCAGTTAAATGCAGACAAAAAAATTAAAAGCAAGGCTTACATAGCACTACAAGCAATGGAATCGGATCTTTCATCAATAGCAACAACTTATTCGCATATCCAGGAAGCTGAGACTGTAATTATGAAGAGTCTTTTGGGTATTTTGCAACCAAGAAGAGGTGGCCACCCTGTTAAACTTGTCTATTTTATTTCTCCATACGAATTTTTGGACATTTCTACAAAATCTACATTAAACAACGACATTAAAACTGTGCTAAGCAAGAAACTCGGATGTGTGGCCACGATAAATATTCAAGCATCTACTTTACACAAGCTGCAAATGAGCACTACTGTAAATCTAACTCGAACTCAGGACGGAAAAAGTGTACCACGTTACGGGGTTTTGAACGCAACAAATAGTACAGCTCTTCCAGCCTGCTTTGTTCTAAGCCTTGGAAGATCAATTCCAATCTGCAAAAATTTATTGAAAGCAATTCAAGCAACTACAGAAATTGATGCATTTGACATGAACAACATGGAACCCATTTTGAACTTGATTTCTCATCAAATTTCAAATGGGACAATAGACTGTTTAGATGATAAAGGTCTATTTGTCTCCCTTCCTGATCAGGTTCATTGCTACTTCATGACAGAAACTGCTAATTTGGAGGGCATAATGGTATCTTCCATACAATTTACACAAGCATCACAACTTCCTCAAATATTTGCAATACTTAGGTAATATATACGAAAAGAAAATTATATGTCAATTTACCAAATTTTTATTATGATTGTTTTATTTTTACGCCTTAGGCAGCAGTTGGCTTTTAATACTCTCGTTGGAAGCTGTATTCGAGTGGGCAGTAAACCTGGTAGGATTTGAAAACTATCATTAATTCATTAACTACAACTATAACTGATTGTACTCTATTATTTTTTTTATATAGAACTTGACCATATTGTTTTTGAAGTTAATGCATTGTCTCATCAAAAGTTGTCAGTATGTTTTCAACATCCTTTAGATGACTCACTCGTAACATTGGAATTAGATTTACGAGATGTGACACATCCTCATTGTCATCTTCATGCAATTGCAAATGCCACAGATATTATTCCAACATTGGAAGAACATGCTTGCAAAGTTGCTAAAAGGTACACACCTTCATTATTTATAATATTATTTATTATTACAAATTTAACTTTAAAGTAAATATTTCATTTGTTATTGCAGAAGCATGTCGATTCCTATCATTTTGAGAGCTGTAATTCGTCGTTGGCAAAGCATGAAAGTAAAATTTGAACCCCCAAATCCCGATTTTAGTGTCCCTGTTGGAGGAGGAGGGAATAATAATATGAACAACATGGATGTGTCTCGAATTAGTGACAGATCATGTGGAGCAGAATCTGGAGAAAGAAGATCAAATGCAAACCATCACGGCTCCATTGTACCACCTGGAATATTAAATTTCAGCAACAATCCAACAAGTTCAAATAACAGCTCTAAACTTCCAATGATGCCCACGTCTTCATACAGCATTTCACCAGTAGGATATCAACCTCCCCAAAACCCTATGGACCTTTTGTCGTCATATATGAGTCCATTTCTTGGGCTTCCAAATCAAATGAATATCCCTGGAGGTACATCTTTTCCAAGCATAACCTCCAATATGGCAATTCAAATGTTAGCATCACAAATTGGTCAAAATTCTGCTGTTGCAGGACACTCTCAAATGTTAATGGGATTGCTGGATCAAGTTGGCCAACAGACTCAAAAACGAAGAAAGCGAAAAAATACATCAGATAATAATTTACAATCTCCATCCCCAAAATCAAGTCCTCAGGCGAATCGTCCAAGCCAATCCCCATCGCGCCAACTACAGAAAAGTCCCATAAGACGACAAAGTGACAGCTCTGATGGAAGTGGAGTTGATAAAAATGCAATTAACATGATGAACATAATGAATGAATTGGGAATGGATCATCAATTGCCTGATTCTCGTTGGAATATTGACATCACCCCTGTAACAACTGGTTCTGAAACAATTGATGACGTAGAAACACTCAAAAAGCAAGGGAACAAAAAACCTGCTCCAAAAAGAAGCATGTCGTTAGATTCACATTCTTCAGAAGATATAGCTAGCATTCAAAGTTTGCTTGATGGTGATTTCAAGCCGTTGATGACACCAAGTCTTAGCATAACACCAGTTTCTACAAATAGCAATGTCAATTCTTTGCTTGCATCCATTCGACCAGGAATTGAAATTATTCCACTACCGAACCACTCAAATATGTCGATTCCAACATCGCTGACAGTAACACCAATTATTCCTGGCAAGTCTAGTAATAGTAACAATTCAAATGTAGAAAAACAATTGGATAATATCAAAATGAAGAAAACTAAAGATCGCAATAATGCTCCTTCAAAAAGAAAGATGATTATGGACGATGGCGATTTAAAACCATCCAAACTTCCATTTATAGACAATAAAGGCAGAATTTCTCCAAGTTTTGGCTCACAAAAGAAATCTTCTAGTTCTCCAAATATAATGAGCCAAAATAATTCTCCATCAAAACCAATCGCAAGCCAAGGAAAACCAAGTGTTTCAACTCTCAAATCCGTCTCCTCGTCAAACTCCAATTCTCCAAAGTTTGGGGACAGTAATAATGGGACTTCTGCCACTACTACCAATATCAAACCAAAAGTAAAGAAGCTAAATTCCAAAGCTGTCAAAAATTTTATGGGAATTGGGAATATTCCTCCTTTGAAATCTCTGTCCCCGGATTTAGTATCGAAAATGGAGGTGTCATCCAAGGCTGACGTTTTCAAGATGGGAGAAAATATGAAGGGGATGAATCAAGCTCAATTGGCGCATTCTGCTGTTACTGCGGCTTTGCAACAAGCTGCTGCAAGCCTTATTTTAAACTCAAATGCAGCACAAAAACCAATTCCAGCAGCCAAAAAAGGACTTGCTGCAGTTATTGACAAATTAAAATCTGTCCATTCGTCTTCAGAGAGTCTTCCAGGATTTTCTGAGCCAAGAAAAGAATTATCCGCAACTACAATGAGTGCCAATGACTATTTGAAAGTGTCTTCAGCAATTACTAATGACGTATTGCAACAAAAGAAAGCTTTGACGGCAAATTCTGCGGGGGTAGGAGGACAAGGGAGCGGTATTCCTGGACAAGAAAGCAGTAGCAGTTATATGGTCAAAGGGGGACAAGGCCTCAAGTTAACAATTAATAAAGCCAAGCTAAAAGATCCATCAAAGTCACCTAAAGTAGGAGGGCTAGGTATGAAGAGTCCACTCTCTGGATTTAAAAAGATTGTTCCTGGAATGAAGCCACTTTCTGCATTATCAGCAAAGTTGGCAAGTGTGACAAAGAAATCTGTAACCCCAACTAAAGAATTAAACAAGTTGGGAAATGTTTTAAAAGCAAAGGACGTGAAATCACCTAAACTTGAATCCGAGGAACTTACCAAAAAGTTGTTTCTGCCAGGTTCGGTCAAGAGTTTGGAATCTGGAATATTTTCAACCGCTCCAATTTTTAACCCCAACAAGTTTCAAATACCAAAGAAGATTAAAAACGCAGGCCCTACCTTAGGAAGTCCTTTTGTTTCTGGTGAAAACAATAAAAAGTCGAATAGTAATAGTAGTGAGAATATAGTATCCTCCTCTTCTTCAAGCCGACCATCGACCTCTACGAACGAAGGCTCTTCCAAGGATAACAATAAGATAACGAGTAATAGTATTCGAGCTCTTACTCCAACAATGGGATTCGATAATAATAACGCAATCCCAATGATTATCCCAACAACAACACCAACAACAACAGATACTACGCCTGATTCCACTTATTCATATCAAGGAGCAAGAATGATGGAATCCATAAGTCTAATGGACATGAAAGCTTTAGGGTATAACAAATTGGCAGGTATTACGGCTGCAGCAGCAGCAGCGGCAACATTGGGGCCTGATTCAACGACAACAACTGCTAATCCTTTACCAGATGTCCAGCATCTTTATTCGTCAGCAAGTGGCGGGGACGATAATAACGATGCAAGTCGAATGAATCAATTGGATGACTTTGCATCTCCCGAATCTCCCGATCCAGATCCTATAAATTGTGGGGTGAATACAAGCACCCCTCAAACTATTCCTACAACACCATTAAATCAAGCAATTATCAGCGAAGATAGTCCTAAATTAACACCACCACCCCCAACAATTTCTGCAACTAATAATAATGCTCCTTTGTCATTGACATCATCATCTGGAATGCCTCTGTTGCCTCGAGCTGTTCAACAGGAAACCCCTGAAGAAGTTGATGAAGATCAACTTTTTATTGACGATGGAACAAATGAAAATGGAAATAAAATGGAAAATTCTTCTTCTGTTGGTCCTGTTGAAGAACCTACGCCTGCTACTAGTAATGGAAATGAAAATACCACTACTACAAATATAACAATAGAACAAGTAAAATCTCCCCAAGTAGAAATGCCCCCACCTCCGCCCCCTGATAATATTTCTGTAGCGTCAGTTTCTGTGACTTCTCCCGCGCCTGTGCTACTGCCCCCGGCATCTCCAAAGCCAGTGGCTAGCCCATTAAGCAGTGGACCCACCACCACGGTCTCAATTGCTTCCGTACATATTGTCCATTCTCCTCAACCCAATTCCCCAGCTCTTTTGAGAAGTCCACTTGTTCAGGCGTCTCCAGCAGCCTCACCCTATGCAATTGACGACGATTTAATGGACGAAGCCCTTATTGGTGGGAGCTCGAAATAAAGATTGGAAAGTGTATCTCTAATTTATTTGTTTTATTTACAACTCTTAATATTATTTATTTGCATGAGAATATGAAATTGTTTGAAATCTTTATACTCAGACGAAATAATATGACTGCTGTAAAAATTATCAATAATTTAATTTAATTGCGTTCTGGGTCTGACAATTGTTTACTTTTGGCTTAGCTCGGTAGTTGGTTTACTTAAATCGTCTCCATTATCATAATTTATATATATAGCACCATGTATGAAATGTATGGTATTTTACCACAGAAAAAATAGATTAACATGAATAATCCTTTAGATTAGATCTGTAAATAAATGCCATTTTTTAAAGTTGAAAATTCTTGTTGTGTTCAGTTTGTTTGAGAGTCATATTTTCAGCATACCTATTTGCAATGCCTGTCATTAATTTAAAGTAAGTTTCCAATAATATCTTGAAAATAAATATCCAACTACTTGATAATAAATTGTCATTTATTCACAGAATGCGTTCCGGGAAGGGTATGGAATGGTGGGTAGTGGTTTCCGGAATGCCATCGATTCATGTCGAAAAATTGCAAAACATCAAACCCCAATGCAATGTAGTCAATTCATACGATTATAAACCAGTTGACAGATTTTTGGGAAGTGGAATACAGAAATTCGTGTCTCTGACTTGGAATGAATTAAGCACAGGTATATACACTATGCAGTCAGGATTTAAAGAATAAACACCTTTTTTTTTTAAAAAAAAAAACTCTTTTCTCCAGACACAACTGCACCAATTGTGAACATAAATCCAATTTTTAATCTGTTGGATGATTTGGGATATAAAATTGTGGCTTCGAATGCGATGGGTGCCGACTCGAAAAGTGGAGACTTTAAGTTTATTGTATGGACATTTCAAAAGTAACTTGCAAAACTTTATTTTCAACGGTTTTAAATGCATAATAATAATATTATCAATTCTGTATTCAAATGTTTTGGACTGCATAGAGATCCCCATTAAATGTAGCTAAATACATAAATTTTCTGAAATCAAAAATTCCTAAGAGAAAGGTACTTTTATGTAAGTAATCAATCAGTCTGCAGGATAGTGTTACTGCTAATATTATTAATAGTTAGACCTAATAGATTTTTTGTGGGGACGGATTGATATTATATATATAGTTTAAAAATCTTTTCATATTAAAAGTTATTTTCATTGTTTCTTTCTTCTAAAGTTAGATACTTGACATTTCGCTTTTCAGTACTTCAAAAAGAAGAGATAAATTCTGAATTTCGCCCCTATAACAATATTTTTTTTTTTAATTTTACTACTTTTAGTATCATTCTAAT
This sequence comes from Proisotoma minuta, assembly GCA_034698145.1. Classification (NCBI taxonomy): domain Eukaryota; kingdom Metazoa; phylum Arthropoda; class Collembola; order Entomobryomorpha; family Isotomidae; genus Proisotoma; species Proisotoma minuta. The sequence continues at coordinate 16,311 of JAQIXN010000530.1, forward strand.
ACTTGCTATCCTAACAAAGTCATACATCTCATTTTTGAAGTGCGTCAATGCTTTTTTGAGCATGACGAAGTACATCTGATGGAACATAACGTCTCAAAAGTTGATGGAATGAGGGATGCGTCATTAAATTAGACATTGCTGCTTTTGCAGCGGTTCTAAAAAAAGAAAGAGATTAATCATTATTTAATTGTTTTCGAATTTGTCTCACCTTGTTTCTAAACTGCCTTCCTGGAGCAATTTACAAAGCATTGGCAGCAATCTCTCGGGTAATTCAGCAAGACATCTCTCTGGTCCAACATTTTCCACAAGAGTTGCAGTTAGTTTTGCTGTAGTTGTTCTTACCACAGGATTTCTATGCCTAGAGAAAGAGAGAGAGAAAGTCAAAAGTAGATGCAAAAATAGGTTAATGTGCAACTTGCATGATTTGGTGTATTTTTCTTACCTTGTTCCAAACAAATCCAAGCAAGTCATTCCTTTTATGGGAGTCACATTGACCATCATCGATTCCAACGCTCGGCCACTGTCTTCGCGAATGAATTTGTTAGTGTCGGCAGACTTGTCTAAAAGTTTCTCGGCTATTTTTTCGCAATCCTAAATGCACAGAAAGAAGTAACATATATCTAAGTATGTTTATTCTGGGAGAAAGTATTAAAGGTGGTTGGCAATCACTAAAACTTTGACTTACAGGCTCCATAGCTCTACCACAATGAGAGAACAATTCCTTAAAACATAAAATTGCTGACCGGCAGACTTGAGATCGAAGATTGGTCAAATGTTTTAATGCAGTACGATTGATGTTATGTAAATCTGCATGTATGTAATCAATATCGAAACGAATTATGCGAACCAATTGCTTAAAACCAGTGACATTCGTCTCCCTATTGTAAGAAAGTATAAAATACCTTGAAACAACTCCAATTTCCTCCAAGAGGAAGTAGATAATAACCATTTATGTATGTGCTTACCAGTCTGAGGACTCGAGTTGACCTAGTGCCATGGGAAGGGCGTGTTTGGGGGAAGTGACGGGCTTCAAATCCAACGGGAAAACTTCGTTCTTTATTGAACCATCTTTACGACTGTTAATATCTCGGAAAGACCTAACACGATAATATTTTTAAGCAGAAGTTTTTGGGACATTACATAATAAACAATTACCCTTTGTAAACTTTCGTAGGAACAATTTTCCCGTTGATTTTAGCTCCCAAAGGTTTTTTAATCGGCACAGTTCTTTCACTAAATCCATCGTTGATTGTCACAGAAGCTCGAACATCTCCAAAGGGCCCTAATCGCCCAGTCCTTGATGACTCTGATTTTTGCTGGTTTAGTAGATATGCTGAATTAGAATAAGAAAGTCTTGGTCCATCAGTCTCATCGACCAAGTCTCCAGTGGAAATTGAATTTCGTATTTGTTTTTTGGCCGAGGTTTCCACTCGATAGTTGTAGACTTTATTGTTATCTGGTTCCTCTTGCTCATAACTGTCTCCAGAGCCTTCGTTGCTTCTGGAAGAAGGATGTTTCAGCGGAGGGGGCATTTCCCCCGGAATTCTGCTCACGGACTGACCCCTTCGAGCCAATACGGGTTTTCTGTGAACGGGCATGTTGGCAGACTCTTGAGCAAAGTTGGTACTTCGTGATGAGACTTGGGCGTGACTGTGACTGGAGCTTCCAGAGCTGTCTCGTCTGAAAACCGTTCAATTTGTAAAATCATATTGCATCATTTGCAGTGACGCCATTAATATAAATAGATTAATTATACAGTTTCCCAAAAAATAAAGTATGTTTGCTTTAGCATTTAACACAAGAGTGGCTCTTCATTAGCCACCAATCATTATGCAAACATGGCAAATTTTAAAATTAGATTGCTGTCCTAATGTGTTTATGAGAATTTGATACTAATCTTGTGAGTGAATTCTTAAACTTGGGACTCAATGGTAAAAAATTATTCATAATCAGCGATAATTGACAAAAGGCAGCTTCGTTAAAGACATAATATTATGGGACTTGAGCACATGTCCAAAAAGGAAATTTATTGGCAGACAAATAATTTTGTTTGTACTTCGTTCTAAACAAAGATGATGATGACATGTAAGAATTTATTTGCAAACGTTATTGAGTGTGTCTCTATTAAATCAATACCAACTTTACAAAGCGCATAATTTGCGAAACATTACTTTATTAGTTCTCTCTGCTGGCCCCCAAAGAAAAATACAACAAAGGCTCTCGAAGAGAAAATGTGTGAAAGTCTCAAACATTTGTCAAAAAACAAGGAAAGTAGTCCAGCTGCTTATCGATCTATTTTGCATAATACAAAAAGCCATAAAATAAAGAGGGCTACTAATAACACAATAGGTGGAGAAAACTATTGTCCTCCATTTTTCACGTTAACACTGTCTCATATAATGAAAGCATCAATCATGCAACGTGTACACATGCTTTTTGTTAAAGTTATTTCAACAATAGCTGTTTCAACAACTAGAACTAGAGCTGTCATTCATCTTACGAGTGACCTATGTAGCTGACATTGAATGCACTTTGTGCCAATTGCAAACTTTCTTTTTTGTACCTTTCGTCATCGTCTTGTGGACAAACGTCGTCTAACTTCAATTGGTCGCAAATAACCTGTCTTAGTGAACGTTGGGGGGAAGTAGCAGTCATCAATAGTTTCTTTGCAAATAATTTTTCCTGTTCACTAATTGGGTGAAAGTCGATGACGGGAGTGCTCACTTTCACCAAACTATCCCCACTTGTCTTTAATCTTTTCAGCCCACTACCACACAGCCCCAAACAGCACATTTTTAATGGCATGCACAGAAAACGATATACAAAATACAAAACAGTAATAAGTGCAAACCCTCAAAACAATAGTAACATTATTAATCTCAGCATGTTGCCCAAAACCAAAATCGCTTAGCATTAGATATGAAAATAATCAACTTTAGCTTTCTCTGTATATTATCTGTAGTGTATCACTTTCACCCCAATGCTTTCTTTCCTCACTAACGAACTTGTTTGGTAGCTAGTTAGAGACAGACAGAGCTAGTGAATTGTGCCAGGTGCTTGTTTGATTCAATTTCATTGCGTATTCCTTTAGCCTTATACTCATCGCTCCAATAATTATATGGGAATGTATCACTTTCTTTGCTTTCTCTCTTTCAAGCAAATTGCCAATTCCTTATACAAAGTATGGATATGCATTTCCTTCTTAATAATGAAGCTACCCGTTGTATGACTCCAAGTTACCTTCCCATGTATGTATATGAAATGACGAGCTATTTTCACTCAAAATTTAATTGCCCAAAAAAAGTATCACTCACCTTCTGTTATCGAATTTACTTTCCCTATCTGAAATAATGGTTTGAGGAACATCGGGCGTGCTTCTCCAATTTCGGTGAAGTTTTTTATCTTGGGCAGAATTCTTTGGGGAACGTTCCACATTTTTGAATCCTGGAGAGGGGGTCCGATGTTGAGAGGGGGGAGTATTGTGCGCGGATGGGGGCTAAAAAATGTGTGTGTATTAATGTGAAAATTTAACTTTAATAAAATAAATTTATGTAATCGTCATCTTTGGAAAGCATACCGTTTTACTTCCACCAACACTGACCCCTGAATCTCGAGTATGATTTGACCCTGCACTATCTGCATCAACTCTTTTGGCTGGATCTTTTTTTGCGACTGCGGAATTATCCAGTTCTACTCTGGAATGATAGACTTGATATTCTCTATTCATCCCCTGCATCAATGTTTCAGATTGCCTCCGAACTGAAATTTTGTCCTGTTGTTCCGATGCATTTGTGTTTCTCTGTTGTTTTGGAACAATTGGGGGTTTACGATTGTTGGCATTTTTGTTTCTTATTTGTTGTTGGGGCTTCATATTTTGTTCATTTTCAGATTCTTCAGCTTCAGTTGACCCTGATTGTTGAGAGTCGGATCGATTTAAATGGGAATCAACGGCTCCTGAATTTCTTCTTTCCGACTCGAAATATTTCTCACGGAGAGAAATTATAGGGTCAAGGGGCTTGGGTTTCATTTGAACATTGGACAAACTTCCTAATTCAGAGTGCCAATTTGTAATACTGCGACTACTTCCCACTGCCGATCCATAACTATGACTGTCATAGGCACCTGGGAGTAGTACGTGGGGAGAAATGAGGTCATGACCGCCCCCTCCATGGTACTGACTATTATTATTATTCCTTAATATTGGATACTTATTGGGTAAGAGGCCAAAAGATGATTTGGGTGCTAGTCTCAGGTTTAAACTATCAGAGGAATGCAATCCTCCACGAGTTGATTCCGTTTGATTATTTTGTTGTGGCATGTAATAGCGACCTAACATCATGTTCTGAAAATTTCAAAAAAAAATAAAAGATTAGTCATCGAATCATTGCATATTTTTTTATAATACAACATCATTTTTTTATTGCACTTTCACCCAATGAGTTTAGCAAACCTGAGAAATATGCTGTTTGGCAAAGTCGGGGTTCCAAGAAAGAATTGGAGGTAATTTATTATTGGGTGGGCCTACAGCGTTTGCAAAATTTGAGAAATCGTCCAAACCGTTATTAAAAGAAGATTCTAACAATAATGAAGGGTCACTACTGCCGTGTCTCATCATCGAAGAATGTCTAGGACGATTAAAGTATCCCAAATACATTTGGGAATACATCTTTCATCCACGCTTTGATTTTCACATTTTTATAATCTCACTCACTGCAAAATTAAATCTTAAAAGATTTTAATTTATTATCAATTTTTATCTGTCTCAAAAGTAGCACGAATCAAATGCACTGATTTGCAAACAACGTCTGACACACAACTGAAGACTTTCTCCGAAAATACGACGCAACTGATTGCAATGAATTTAGTCGGGTGACCTTCTCCATTAATCAAAATGGGAAATACTAAATCTGCCCATGCATAAAAACAAAGTGTGTAACGTTTGAGTAAATGTATGAGGAGAAAGTTATATGACCACTGGTCAGAGGAGCAGAGAAAGTTCTAAATGGGAACTTTTACTTGCGTGCCACATTTGCCCAAACAAGGCATGGGAAAGATATGGAACAAAGCAGTAATGCACCTGATCACTGGGGAACAAGTTGGAACTGGACTAATTTCGTATAATATCACCCATATAACTTTGCCCAATTGATGTCATTTATTTCGTGTCTTTCTTTCGTGTAAAACTAAACCAGACCAAATGCCTACAGATTTCAATACAACACGAATATTCACTGGGCTATTAATTTATTCATTGTGTTCAATACTCAATCAAATAACTTTCTTTTCTTGGATTTGAGATATGGAAAGTTATGAACAAAGAACGTATTTTTTCTTGGACTGAGGGCGATGGAATTATGATGACTGTGTCCCATCAAATCAACCCCAATTCAATTCATGTCCTATTTTATGTAGCTTGGAGAAAGTAAGCCCAAATAGCTCTCCCGTTGCTTTATTTATTTATTTTCATTATTGAAGAGTTGTTGGGAAATACTCGAAACAAAAGGATAAAAATAATGATATTTATCTACAACTCTTCAAAGTCGACACTAACTGATAAACACTTGAATAAAAATATTTTGGTGAAAGTAAGTTTGCTCTATTTTTCATGCTATTAAGTCATCATCCCAATAAGTGGACAATAGAATTCCATCTACTCAAAGTGACATAAATTTGAAGGCATATAAAAGTAGTATTGAAAGAAAGAAAGAGGTGATTTATTATTTAGATTGGCGTTCCATATTTCAGAGCAATAGTTGTGACCCAATAGTCATTTGAATTGAATGGCAGAGCAAATATTAAAACAACACAACAAACGTACTACACCTTATGTATGTATTTCTCTGCATGTGTTGTGGCCATTTACTTGTCCTCATTTTTACCTCACCACACGCCGCAATTCAAACCTAATGGCATGTGAAAAATAGGGACAAGTTAGGGACCATTTTGGGTCAAGTGAACCGTGTCGTGTGCTCCTTCCCTCGAATTTCACTCTCACTGCCATGTAATCATTATCGCAAATCGGTGAAACGATAACTATTAAATTACACCTACGTCAAATACAAAACTATGTTTGATGAAAATTGCATAACCATTAATAATAACCAACATTCCTTGTTTTTCGAGGGCAAGGAACAAATTGTTTTAGAATATCGACCTTATAAAAAACCTTATAAATAAATAGTCAAGTATTTTATGTACCGTTTGAGAACTAGAAAGATCGCTTCCACTTTCGGCTCGCCTCATCGTGGAATCGGATTGTCCTCTCGAGCCCTGAGTACTGGCAACAGAACAACTATAATCTGACTCCGTTCCGGATGTGTTCCCAAAATTGTAGTTTGTTGATGAGCCAAAGGTTAAGCCACTTAGTTCTTTAGGTAACCTAGAGTATAAAAATTATGATCATGACGTTATGAGGCAAATCTCAGTAATCTCACATTGTTGTAGGGTCGCATTTCTTTACAGGCCCTATGCCGTCTAAAATCCACTCAATGTCAGGTGCCATTATCAATTCCTGAACATGATGTCCCTTTCGTCTTCCTCCAGATCCATGTGCATTGAGCACGGGCTCCAACTCCAACATTCCATATTCAATGTTGCTCACACTGCTACAACTTTCACTGGAAGAGAGCCCTCCTCTGTCATCTCCAATCGTCTGCCCTCCGACCTTCTTTGTCTGTCTACTCAACAGTTGAGAATTTGCAGGGATTTTAACTCCATATTCTACCAATTCTTCAAGATTCGGACTTGGGAGAACATGTCTAGATATTCTTGCAGAAACAGCAGAACTGGGATTTACACCCTTTTTGCTTTTACTTGGAGAATTTGTGGGGGGCGGTGGGGGTTTAGACGCCTGAGCTTGTTCCGCACTAGCTTTTTGCTGAGCCTCAAGGACTTTGATAGAAACTGGAATTTTTGAAGGCGGTCCAAGAATTCGAGGGTCCATTTGAAATTGAGGGTCATAGTTTTGATGATGGGTGGGGCTTTTAGGATGAGCTAGCTCTGAATTCATGCTGAAAATGCATCAAACATTGTACAACATTGTTCTTTTGTTTAGATTTTAATAATTATTGCTAATTTTAAATACTTTTCATTTATGGCAATTTCTTCTTGACTAATGAGTTTTTTAAACATTGGAAGAGCTGTATTTGGCCCAAGAGCATTTGAGATGACTGCTAAGCATTCCAGTGCCCCTTGTCGAATCCTTCTTTTTGGATGCAAAAGACAATGACACGCCTAAAATGAAGCATAGAAATATACATAATTTCAAGAACTTTTGCAAACACAGTAAATGAATGGATATTTACCAGTTTTGATATTTCGTCCAAATTAAAATTATCTCTGGGGAAAGTTAGCAAGGCAAATGTGAGAGTGTCCAAAGCCGTTGCTTTCACTTTGGGTTGTCCTCCCGGAATTCCAGTGTACACAATATTCCCACTCCCTTCCCTCTGCTTTGGAACTTTTTCATCGTCTCCCATCAATATTAGGAAAATTGGCTCAGAAACCATTTCCGGCCCTGCAGCTTTGACCAACGACGCAAGAGTGGACGTTCCAACATTTTTCAGCACAGATCTCGGAGAATCCGAAGCAATGTCACACAGAGAACGAATCATCCAAGTCAAATCAGCGTTGGGGATTACTTTCAAGCCACTATGTGATTTGCAATCTTTTAATCTCTCGGCAAACACGTTTACAGCATTTAGGGAAGACAATTGGGCTCTGAAATTTACTTCAGTCACATTTAGCAAGGTAGTAATTAAAGGGATGAGTTGGGGGAGGTTTGACGTCATAACTGGAGGACTTATTTGGGTCATGAATGTGGCCAATTGGGATGAAATATTTGCCAAATGATCTTGTCTACTGGCATTTATCTGGAAAAATACACACATGCAATTAAGCAATCATTAACATTTCTGATTCTAAAGGGATAAAACTCGTGCACAACATATAACATAGACCTTAATACTATATTATATATTCCCGAAATAAACTTGCATAAAACGAGGTCAATTTGTGTTAGTTATTTGCCACATGTATATAAGTAAGTATATTTGATAATATAAAAGTGAAAGTCCGCCCCCTTTCACTTTCATATTCAAAATTATTGTGGCAGGTATACATAATAATAGGGATAAATCCCGTGTTGAATTACATTCAATCCTTCATGCTATAAACAGTTTAGCTCTCAAGTGCTACGTCCATTTGATGTATTTATGTGGGTCACTTTTTTCACAACCGGAAAACATTTCTGCATAAAACATCATTACCACTGACCACTGACCCCAAATACAAATAAATACTCTTTAGGTTATCGACGGTATTAAAAATTGATTGATCTCAATAAGGAGAAAGACTCGTAACCAAATTGCTTTCTTTGTATGAAAATAACTACTTTCTCACTTCCTTAATTTTATTGATGTTGTGAAATAAAATATTCATAAATAGTAATAAAATAATTTAGATAATTAGATTAATCTTTTGATAAACTTTCATTCACCCTTTCATTCAAAATAAACAAGTTATTTTGTTTGTGTGAAATATATCTATATAAATGGAAAGTCAAATCGATTAACTTGATTAAAAGCCGTGCCGAGAAAGAAGAGACAATTTTATTGGCTTTAATTACACAATGATGTGTCCGAGATTATTTATATTGACTGGGATCTAAATGCTTGAATTGAAACCATGTTTTGCGTGTCTGTGTTTTATTTTGAAAATAAAAATAGATTAAATCAGACACAAATTGTTTTCAGCTTTCTCTTGAGAGTACTTAAACAAATTCCAATTGATTACATTTCCATAAAATGTTCAAGCCAAAGCCTCACCTCTGTCAAACTGGCCCCCGTCCCTGCCAATCTGTCCCAACTGTGCAAATCCGCAATTATATCGTCCAAAATGCTTGGAAATTCAAAGTCGATATTAGAAGTAGGAAATTCTTCATTATCATTGGCTAAATTTATGTTCCAATTTTGCACTTTATCAATCTCTTCAATTGCTGGTACTTTTACTAAATCAGTCTCTTTTTCTGGCAATATTTCATCTGTTACTTTTGTTCCTTTGTCGAGATTTTTACTTGTATTTTCATTCGTTTCATCGTTCGAGTATTTTCTTTGAGTATTCTTTTCTCCTTTGGGATTTGGGCCTGAAAATGTCACCTTTCTTTCTGGAGATGATGTCGGGGATTTTGATTTCAGAATTGATTTCTGTTGATCAACCGAATAATTTACATCTTCTTGCTCCGTGATTGTTTTGGGTTTTCTCTTTGTTTTTCCTCCATTTCCCTTTGTTGGTCGACTGAGATGTGTTCCCCCGGATGCTTCAGTCCCTGCACTTGAAGGGGGCTCAGTTACCTCTTCCATTGGGGTCAATACACCAATCCTTTCTCGCGGATGATATCCAGCAACCTTCTTTTTCTTCTTTGACACAGTTTTCTTGGGTGAATCTTTGGATTTTGTTTCCAACGATGGAGGAATATATTCTGGAAGTGGAGGATAAGACATTTGTCTTTGTAAAATCTCTTCATCATCTTCTATTATTGTTGGATACACGTCATCTTCTGATTCATATTCACCACTTTCTTGATTGGGGAGGATGATTTCCTCAGATGCTTCCAAGTCATCGTCCAGACTGACGTCGTCATGTCCAGAATCAGCCTCGTATGCCGTGTAGTCAGACTCCGAAGCCTCCGTTGTTGACATTCCAGAGTTGAGATCATTTTTGTAATTAACGTATTTTGTACCCCCCAAGTACAACATGATTGCAATTAGCAATCCTGATTTTATCAACCCGAATTCACAAAACTTTTGATATTTAATTATTAATTTACCCCATTATAACAAATGAGTAAGAGAAAGTCGGACTGACGTTGGTCAATGTTTTGCGATTTCTATAATCCAACTAAATATACTTAGGAGCAGGTGAAAGCAAGAGAAAGTGAGTGGCTCTTATTCTGAAATTTTGTATAATAATCGGCCACAAGCCCACTTTTACCTCACCACCAACTAAATGGAGAGTGAAAGAGGGGACAATACGTAAAATTGCTGACTCTCATTTCTCCACCTCGTAATTCCCATGCATGGGAAAGTTGGAGGGACAAGGCTTTATTCCAATCTCGGCTCATTTCTTACACTTATTGATGTTGGCTGTGCAAATTTCTGTGTGCAGTGGATTTTTGGTGGTGTTAATATTTGGGTCGTATGTAGAACAACTCCAGTTGCATGCAAGAACAACTTTGGTCATGTTCGTGTTAAGAAAGCTCCCATACTAATTTGATTTCTTTCACTTTCTTCTTCTCATCATATCCATTGTACTGATAGGTGCCAAATTGGGAGGACTGTCTGTACATAAATGGCTGTTAACAGATTATTCTAATGTACTTTCTATTCCTAACTTGGTTTTATTGGACAATAAAACTATCGCGAAATAAAAACAAAATGACATTGGTAAAAAAATCAAAGATCGCTCCTTTGTCTTCATGTGTCATTTAAGCAAGGGTGATAAATTGATAAAGAGTGGTTTAAATGCCAGCAATAACAAATTTGCAAAAGCATATCGATTTTCCCTTCGCCAAGTTCCTTTGACAAGAATTGTCATTCGTCAAACTTTATCCTGCGACAAAACGTTAGCCATTCATTATGCAGAGAGAATGGCTGAATACGTGACAGCAACCAAAAGACAAAATGTCAAAAATATTAGACAGAAGCTATAATGTTAAATTTAATGACACTTTCACCTTGAGCCACATTAAAATATGCTAGAACTATTTATGTGGCTTTTCGTTCTATGAAATTATGTCTCTCCTGTAATTTACGCCAATGAGAAAATTTTTTATACCAATTTTATAAGCCATACACTCAAACCTGCAATTAGTGAAGTGCATTTACTTTGCTTTCCCTGTGGCACTAATTTCTAAAATAAGCACAGACAGACAGCAAATATTGATTCCTCAAATAATTTGAAAGCATCCGACAAACTTTTAATTCAATTAATGGCGTTTATACAATTTTCAATTATTTTGTATATTGATTTTAATTTATATCTCACGTAAATAAAAGAATCTCAGCTTATTTTTTTCATTTTGCAATTTTTGTTACAGTGCCAAAAGCAGTGTCTAAAATAATTTCGTCTCCAGACTTGAATATCTTTGTGGCATTAACAGCTCCCACGATACCTAAAAAGAACGGATATTTATAATGTCAAATAATTTTGATTGGTATTGATCTTACAAGGCAATTTGTATTCTCTTGCAACAACGGCCCCTGTAATACAAAGTTAATGGTTAATTTTCCAACAAGTGACCTTGTTTGTGACATTACCGTGACTTATTAGGCCACCCAGTTCGGTGACGACACCTCCCAACATGGGGAAAAAGGGAGACCATGCAATATCCGTTGCCTTTGTTATCAAAATATCCCCTTCCTCAATCTGCTCAGAGGCTTCATCCACGCTCAAACAAACTTTGGCTGTTCCACGTATTTTCCCAGCACTTACAGGCGTTCCTTTTATCACATCCAGAGTTCCAAAATCAACAGAGTTGGTATCCTTCACCTGATGGAACAACAAGTTTTGCGTTTCATGTGGACAGTAAATTTAATTACTCTTACGGGCTGCGGAATCCCAGTATTAATTTCTTCATATTCAATCGCTTCTTGAACAGGATAAAGTCGGACGCGTCTCATGGCACTGCGATACATAATTTTGAAATTATTGAAAATCTGGTTGATTATGCAGTATCTGTTGAATGTTGTTACCGATAAATAATGGAAGGACTCGAAAAATGTTTGTCTATCAATAATCCCATTTCTTCATGTGACAAATGTTTAATGAGGCCTTTGTCCGGAATCAAGTTGTCATTCATCATAAATTCTGCGAGTAGGCCATAAGCTTCCTTCATTTGACCCAGAATTCTGACTAGAAGAGATTTTGTTCTTTCTCTGTACATCACCATTCGACGGCAATGAGGAAGAATGAACTTGAGGAACTTTCTGCAATATTAAACTTAAGTATCTATTTCTACTTTGGGAAAAAGAGCGAAAATATTTCAATTACTTTGTTCCATTTGAAACTGGAGTTTTTAGAGATTGAAGTAGTTCTTCCTCGTCTTTAAACTCTGTATCGACAACTTGAGCTTTCTTTGAACCTTTTAGTCTGTTTTTCACAAGACTTTTGAGCAACATGAGCAGTTCTGTTGGGTCGGTGCTCCATGAATCTTGTCCGATGTCCAGCTAAACAAATTCAAACATAATTTTATATTTAGCAATAAATCAAATGGCAATTATGTATATTTTGTAGCAACTTCTGCAATTGATCTATGTCCATGCTTTTTGATGAAATTTTGATAAACTTTTGCTAATTCCTCATTTGATTGAATCCAAGCTATTGAATCTTTGGTTGATTTTTTTCCAAGAAATTCTGATTCCAAGTCTTGGCCATATTTTATTATTGCTTCTACAAAGTTTTCCATGTCAGTTGGCATTTCGGCAGATTCGACAGAAGCGTAGGCGGACAACAACTTTCCAGCGTCTTCATAAATTGAAGACGGCCAGTCCTCAGCTTTATAATAATATAAAGGCATTTTATTAATAATGAGGGGCAATTTGAGAAATTACCATTTTTTCCTTCAGCCAAGGCTATAAATGCAAATACAAGAGTTGTGCTGCTTGCTTCCGACATTTCACAATGCTGATCCGAGATCTATCATATTTTTTGAAATTTGCGGTAACTTATTGTTACTTAATTTAATAATTCTGGTAAAAGCTCACTTTACGAATATCCATTAAATTATGGCTAATTTGATTATAAATTGTTCTTGATGTTGGCTTTCCTTTGGCATTAAAAGTCCAGTTAGCGTACAATGCGTTTGCTTCACTGACAACTGCGGATGCACCTCGAACAAGTTGGAATGCATGAATCAAGCCGTTCATCTTTTGACGAAAGTTCATCACTCCGTAACGTTCCACGGCTATTTGATGAACCTCTTTTGTAATGACAGGTCTTCCGAAAACTGGCAGATCAATGCAGCTGACACTAACATCAATTTCCTTCCCCACTCTCCGATATAATGAGGGATACACGGACAAAAATAAGCGATTGTTGTAAATTGGACAACAACGAGACATTACGCAGCAAGCTGGGGTATTAGAAATTATTGAAGTCTTGGCCTGGATTCCAATGTCAAGATTTCGATTCAAACTTTGAATCGAAACTGCATGCATAGGTTTTGGCATTACTTCTCTGTAAAATATAGAACAACAGCATTCAGCTTAAAATGGACTACAAAACTATTATTTTTTGTAACCCCGTGTTAGCAGTTGTAAATATGTCAATTTTAGTCCTTATTGCTGTATCAAATTGATGCATAATTTCAAAATCTGTCCATACATCCAGCGATGTCATTGCACGACATTGTAAAACCACAATTTCCCCAGCCTGTATTATTTAAGAGTATGAATTAGTATAATCATGCAAAGTATTACTTATAATTACTTTCACCTGAGAAATAGCCCACTCAACATCCACTGGCTTAAATTGTCCAATCTCCTTTTCAATTTTGCTAGCAATTACACAAAGTTGTAAAACTGCAGATTCTGAAATGCAAAGGCGGCTGGAATCTTCTTCGCTAAGGATTTCTTCTCTTGTATTTCCAGTTTGGCCCATGACAATTTTAGTCTTCTTATCCCCAACTGTTGCTTCCCCAATTGAAAAGTTTGCTTTGTCTGCAGAATTTTGGGAACATTTCGAACGTTGTCGTAAAACAATAATTGAATCAGGATCACAATTTCCCGAGACCACACTTTCTCCTAGCCCAAAATTACAAGTAACAAGCATTTCAAAGGGATTCCCTGTAGTGGGATTTGCAGTAAAAAGGACGCCGGCAGATAAAGGATCAACAATCATCTCTTGTACTACGACCCCCATTTGGGATATTAAAGGCTGGCCGTGATTTCTGAGATAAATAGAGGGACTATAGACTTTCCTCTAATTACAAAGGAATGTGTAATTTTACCTTCTATAGCTGACTGATAGAGGTGTGAAAAGAGATGCCCAGCATTGGACAATTTTATCTGGGATGGAATTTCTATCAATTCCAAGAAATGTTTCATTTTGCCCAGCACAAGATAATTCTGCACCATCTTCTAAAACTCCAGAGGATCTGACCGCAAATCTGAGATTAGTGGCATTTTCTCCAAACACATTTTCAATGTACGATGCAACAAAAGGACGAAGGGATTCGGAGGCAGAACTTTTTTCTACACATTTCATTGCTCTGAGAAAAAAAATGAGGTAATTCATAATCAGTCAAAGAAAGAAAAAGCTTACTCTGCACACAACTTTTCCAATTCAACATCTTTTTGATTGAAAATGTCTTCCAATTTTTTTTCGTCTATCAATTTCCCAAATAATTTTGTAGTTACACAAAATCCTCGAGCCGTTTTCACTTCCTGTGATGTTGGGTGCTAATTTAATTTGTACTTCCAAAAGTCAATATCTAGCCAACTTACACTAATTTGTCTGCTCATAAAAGCCAATTTGGCAAGAGAGGCTCCTTTTCCACCCACCAATGCAACATCAAAGCAAGTGTTGGGGTCCAATGTCACCAAATCATCATTACTTTCTCCCACTCTATCCAATGTAACCTGATTTGCTGGAAAAGTTGGGTTTATGAAACCTAATTGCTTGTCAAGACTGAAATAGTTATTTGATTCTCCAAGTAAAATTCCATGAGCAGTTTTTCCATTAATGTCTAATTTCAAGAGAATAACTTGTAGGGAGTCATTAATAACAAATGTTTCCATCTTTGGCCAAATTTCCACTCGATGTGAGGAAACTGAGTCTAAAAATGATACAAAGCTGGCATATTATTACGAATTTAGTTTATATAAAAATATTTAATTGCATGCCTATAACATCAATCAGTTTTGGAATCATTGAGTTATTTCCATTAAAACATGAGGGCTCAACATCAACCTCTTGTATAGGATATGAGTTCATCGATCCGTAATTTCCTTCCCCATCAATCCAAATTTCTGCAAAGGAAAATTATTATCTTTTGCATCGGTTTCATTTTTTGGTACCGTTTGAACTGATCAATCGAATGGCATCGCCATTTAAATCCTTCATTGCAAATAATTCCGTGTTGTTCCCATTTTCACGAATTTGAGACAAATGTTTCCTACAACGATAGCCATACAGATACAATGTGTCGTCTTTCACGTTATCCTCGTTTACTTTCACCACTCCATGCATTGTCCCAAATTGATAGTAACCAAACGGAATTGTTTTACTAAAATTAAAATATTTGATTCGACGAAATATATAATTACTGCATAATAACAAACTTTAAATCGGGAAATGACTCTCCAAATGTTCCATCAAGCGAGTTGGCCAAAAGTGAAATATTTGCGTCTTTTCTGTAATCTTTTGCATTTTCGAGAGGTTTCCATCTGAAGCGTATATAAAAATTATAAATTCTTCGGGTCCATAAGTATTAACATTTTTAAAAAAAAAAATCTATTTTCTTAACGTTTGCTTACAGAAAGTTTATTGTAACGTGAACCAAATCCGAGTCCACTTCTTTGCTGTCGCATCTCCTATTTTTAAAATCAATTTATCATGTTGGTCAAATAATAAATTATAAGAGACTAACTCCATGTAACCGTTATAAAAGAGTCTCCAAACTCTAAATGGCTGAATCATTTCCAATTTGAAATTACCAAATGAGAATTCATTTTCACTCTGAACTATTCCTTCAAGTTTGACTAAAACAGAGAAAGCTATTTAGTAATAGGAAATACATATGAATAGTTGTGTGCTTTCACCCATAAACATTTCTCCGTTTCTTCTTAGGGCGATTGAAACTTGGACCACATTGCCCCAATGTCTTGACATCTTTGCAAACACACAGTTCCCCTTGTCGTCAATTCCATAGAATGTCAGATCATCAATTTCCTGGAACAAATATGCATAAGATTTGGGCTTGAAATTCAGTAAATGTATTTTGTACGCCTGGTCTCTGTATCTTTTTCGGTTTCTCAAGTTCCCATTCCGCATCTTGGGTTAAAATTCCAACCTCTTTTGGACTTTTGCCTGAAAATGGCTCATAAACAGGCAAAACCTGAGGAACTCTTTTCACCCAATTTGACAATGCCAATTTATTTAAAGCTCGTTTGAGTCCTACATATATTTTCATGTTAAAATTTTATTATATTTGTATTTTCAAAAATAAAATGCTATTTATTTATTTAACTATGCAATTACCAAAGGGGAAAATATCTCCTGTTATTTTTACAAATAGAAGGACACCAGTCACGACTGAAATTAAAAACATGCAAACACTTTCCAAAAACATTTTGATCAACTCTAAAACAGGGATTTTTTTTTATTGAGGTTGAAACTTTTGTTTTCAGACACACTGACACTCAAACTTTAAATTGTATCCGAGTTTATTCAATAAATTGTGAGATAAGATCTCATTGAAATGCATTATCAAAAAATTATTATATCATTCCATGCCCAGCTGCTTTGTTATATTCTATTATACATTTATTGTATAATGGTAACAGAGACGTTGGGTTTCCAATAAGATACTACATCAATTTAGTTTACTTTACAATGCAAGAAAAAAAGCAAGGTCAATGCAATCAATGCATTCTTAGAATTAAATTTCTAATACTCTATTGCTACACTTTTTAAAAACTTTTTAAGGTTGACGGTATGAAAATAATTTTCAAAATGGCTTTTGGGTTTATAGATAACTATTTTACATACATATTCTCAATCAAAATAAAGTGTTTATTTATTATAAAGACAAAGTTATTTGATTAAAAAATTATAATAAATTAGACAATTGAAATATGACGAAAATATAAAAATAATATGGTAATTTTCACAATAATAATATTTTAATGCATGGGTTTTTCAGGACGACCGAAGCGAACAAAAAGTTGTAAGACCATTCTGCAAGTAGTGAGCATGATAATCGAGATGACGATAATAAGCACGCCGACTTTAATCATTTCCAGATGCTGCAGTCGATTAAGTCTGCTTCCGTCATTATTGCTACCAACCACTGGTGTCGACAAAGTTGCAGTTGTGGTCTAAAATCCGAAGAAATATAGTTTTTTTAATAATTCCCCACTATTTAGAAATATGGATGTCGATCTGAATGCTTACGTAATTAAACTCTGCATTTGATCCTTTTTCTTCCGTGTATTCAAGAAGAGAGGAGTTTGCTGTGTTTATTAAGTTTTCCAGAATTCGAGTAGCAAATAACTTTTCGCTTCCATCAAGTGTGGAAACATTCAGATTAGAAGAAGAACAGTCCAAAGCGACTTGTAATACTTTAATCAACTTTGTTATCACATTTTCCTCGCACTCCATATTGGTTGGAGGTAACAGAGTATCGAGGGTAGGGGGCATTTCAGATCGGGTGAATTTTTTGAGACAAATATCCGAAATATCCTGTGCTATTGAGCTTCCAAGAAGGAATGAATTCAAACTTTTTCAAACTCGGTGATTTAGAATGGTTAAAGAAAGCTTTCAAGGTCTTGTTCGTCCTATTTAAGAGATTGCAAGCTGTCCCACAAACTGATTCACAATTTCCTCTCGATATTTATCCAAACTGATGAGATCGGAAGAATAATAAACAAAACTCATCCTTTACTGCCACTTTTCCTATTTTTAGGACTTCCTCCTCCAAATCTTACGGCATTCTTATCCCTGTTAGTAGAGCAGAGCGGATGATAACCTGTCTTGTCTAAAGCCCCATTTGTGCAATCAATTAAATATTTTATGGCTCTGAACTCTTACGTTTACATGTACTCCTTTAATCATGGGGAAATGCCACCGAAAGTTGTCTTTGATTTGGCATTTTGTGCCAACAAATGTCAGATTACGTGTATCAACAAACATAACGAATTACCGTTTGTCTCAAATGTAGCCAATAAGGTGTTTATTATTTTTCATCTGAACATCCAAATAAATGTTTCTTTGAGCTAATAAATCTGCGACAAACATTGCTGATAATTTGACACATTATGACGCAAAAGTAGGGTCGAGATCGTAAACAAGTTAGCTCAACCTTTTCAACTTGGGGCAATTTGAACAAAATAAGTGCTCACATGCTTCAATTAGTTTGACCATGAAAGGCTTGGCATCAAACGATTTTTTTCGCTAAAAAATGTCAAATTTCCAGTTAAAAATCAGATAGGGCATAAAATATATTTAAATGTTCTTTTATGTTTTTTTGCAGACTAAAACAGCTAGCAAATTATAGTCGTCTGGAAAGTGAAATGCTTTTGGCTAACTGCTTTGAAGTTTTTGTATAACTAACTGGAGCTAAAACATATCCACTTTTTGAAATGTATAAAAACAAACAGGTTTGCTCCTTTACAAAAGATAATTACTTTTGTTTCCAACTTTTTTTTATTTATTTTCAGAAATGTCATCAAGTTAAGTTTCAAAGTTTTACTCGTTTGACTGAAGCTCTGAATCCCGAGGAATCTGCAACATAACTAACAATTCTCGTGTAGCCTGTTTCCTCGAGGATGGAATATGAGCCGGTGACTGTGTCTCCCTGCCTCCTCTCCGAGTGGGAGTGGGACTGACGCCCTGTCTCCTGGTCCTCAATTTTGTACTCGTACATGTAGCGAGCTATGCTATCCGACACTTTTGAGGAACCAGAGTGAGCTTTATAATGTGGGGCAGAGGTTGTTGTCGTGCCCTCAATTCCCACCCGCTTATCTTTCACGTCATTCTTCTTCCTCTCCAATGGTGCGGAAGTTTTTGCTTCTATTTACATACAAAAAATCAAGGTTAGGTTACCCGATTTTTCAAATGACACAACTTGAAATGGCTTTTAACACATAAAATACCTTGTGTCCTAGACTCTGCGGGACTGTGGTCTTTTAGTTTTACTAATATTATAGCTCTTTCGGTGGTTGTGGTTGTTGTTTTTGGGGAAAATATGAATTGTGGCATCCCTCTATTTGACAATGGGATCCGTCTTCCAAGAACTACCGGTGACTCACTTGTTGATATATTACTATTTTTATCTTTTTCCTCAGTTTCAATTCCTCCATCCCAGTCACTTTTCACCAGAGTGGATCTAATTTGAGATCCACTTGAAAGAGTTTGTCCTCCGTTTGCACTTATTTCTTTGTTTGGAAGTTTAAAGAAACTTTTCTCTCTTTGTCCATTATGATTGAGGGTATTAAAAGATGGGGTATCGAACAATGGTAAATTAGCCCAAAGCAATGGTACTATCGGTTTATCATGGCCACTTTTTGGGGAAATGTGAAGTTTAGAAAAATCAAAGTTTTTAGGATTTATACTACTGGCAGAAACTAGAAATGTGGTGTTGTTTAATAAACTATTGTGATATGGTCTCTTATCCACATTTGTGCGGACAGGGAAAAATGTTCTTAGTTCAAATGGCAGAAATCTTGGAGATTGTATTCCTGT
>JAQIXN010000531.1:0-35716 GCA_034698145.1 Proisotoma minuta
TTACGTGAGTTATCACTGTCACAGACAGACAGACAGACTTTGACGATTCTATAAGGCCATTTTCATGGGCCTAAAAATGTCAAATATTTCCTTTCTTACGCATTATATATAAGTATAAAGGCCGCGAATCATCATGGCATGAGAATAATATATTTTAAGGTTTATCTAATCAAACCTAAATAGGTATATAAAGGAGGAAAACATTTACAAATTTTCCAATTAATAACACACTGAAAAACCCTTTCCCTAGCCAAGTAATATATAAGCAGGCAATCCTACCGCATTTTTACCTGCCATAAAATGCGTAGTAATTTATTGCTTGCGGCATCACGTAACTGAAGCTGCAATTTTAACTCAAGGTTTTTGCACAAGAGTCTAACAATGAATTGGACTTTGATCCCCCCATGCTTTGTACTTTGGACTTGTTCCACCTCCATCGTAAAAATTAATTCATCGAACTCTGCCAACATCAACATACCACAACCATTTGTTTAACAACCAGACCGGCAGACATTCACTCAATTGTAAAAAGACGTCACTCGCAAATTATTTAACATAGAGCTTTCCTCATAACATTATTAGACTTACGATTAGTATTTATTGTACAAATCTCCATTGTCCGTCTGTACTGAACGACCTAATATGTTATAATAATATTCCGATGCAATAATAAAAATCACGCTTATACATTATTTCTCTTTTGCTGGATAAGAATTAGCGTGAATAAATGAATTAAAAAACATTTGGACACTTTGGAGATGTACAACTACTCTGCATGGATTTAAATATATGTATTTATGTTTAATTATTGGCGTTGGCTGTTGATTTCCATAATTTTTTATACCGTCCGAATTCCAAGTCCAAAGATTATCTGTATCAATCCTCTACCTCAATAAAGAATTAAGTATTTACGTTTCCAATAATTAAAGTGATAATGGACGCTTCAATTATAACCTTTATCTTGCATACATTTTAATTTCACGGACTAAATTTCAGAGTCCAAAAGCCAAACATTATTGAATTAAATTAATCTGACAATTGGAGTTTGACTATGGACTCTGTACATCGTACTCAAGTTAATTTTTGATTTGGTTTCCCCCTAGTTAGGGCTTACGTACCCGTCGTGCCCGTCCGTCCGTTTGTCTAAACATGGCTTTTACCAACAATAAGAAAAATCACCAAAGAAAAATGGTCTGTAATAATAAAATAATAGTTACTATAGAAAAGAAACCTCAGAATCTAAGTTACATGGAAAGTAACCATGAAAATCATACAGACATATAATCATAAAGACATATTTTAAAACCATACAAAGATGCATTTTAAATGCATTTTAAAGGTTATCTTAATTTTGCATGATTTACTTCGAGTGATACAAATTTCCCTGACTCGGGCTACATTTACTTACTAGTTACACTGTGTTAGATTTTTTTATAAAACATCTTACAGCGTTACGTGCTTTTTACAAAAAAAGATCATTCGTTCATAACAGATCTTTCTATTTATTCATAGTTTGGAAACATTTGTCTTTTGGAAACGCTATTTACGGCAATTCATTTATGTCAAACTAAAGATCTTTCGTAAGTCATTAAAAATAATCATTTTTTGGCTATTTTAATTTTCTATGTACATAAAAAATGTATGCATATATCAGAATGCATATTTTAATTTCAGAACATTTCATTTAAAAAAATTAGCAAGCGTCTTTTGAGATATTCCCACATAACAGTCATGATACATATGTAAATTTTTCTAAACCTTTTACGACATCTAGATGAACTGGTTGAATGTTCATGATATGCAACTCATGAATTCCATGAATACCGATGACGCGTTCACGTGTGCTTTATTTGTGAAAATTAAATGAAATTTATAACTGTTAAATATTTGTTTAAACTAAACATCATCACACAGTTTATTGAAAATATATTATTGAGCGTTGAGCCCTGGAATTGGTAAAATTATAATACTTTAAACACATTCATCTTGTCCAATGACACAACAACCAAAGGTAGCAAATTAGCTAAATTGAAGATCTAACCTAAACATAAGGGTAAAGATAACTTCCAATAAAATTAAGGAACTTGCACCAAACTGAAAGATTAAATTAGATGTCCCACAGGTTCCATCGGGTTTTGGTTCTTTGTCGATGAGGCACTGGCAAGTCCCTTGGACGGCACTCGTTAGCTCCGTTCCATCCCGTGATAAGGGAAAAGCACAATGTGAAAAGCGGACACATGGCTATAGAACAATTTAAAAAAGTCATTAAATTATTTGTTTTACATTAAATAAATATCTTAAAGGGCTCTTGAAACAAAATTTGGAAGATATTATACATACTTGCATACATATGTAGTATGTCTTTGATAGGAAATACAAAATTATGCCCCTCTAATTTATTGCAAAATGTTTCATAAACAATAATGCATATTTGTGCTTCAAAAATCGTCCAAATCAAACAAACAAAATGAAAGTGAAATTTTTGCTTTTCCCATGCACCTGCTTTCTTTAATTTCCTTCCTAAGAACATAAAGCACATTTAGATATTTTTGCTTTTTAAAACACATTCAGCATTAGCGATATTATATTTAAAAAGAAAATTAAAGAAATAACTATATGTGTTCCAAAAGTTGTTTAAAGAGCTTGTAATGTTTTGCATCATTCTACATATTGACCTGTACGCTGTCCGTCGAAGTTAATTTGATTTGACATTGGCTTGGCCATTTAATTCTACATTTCCCTTCATATGCATCAAATAATGTGTGACTGTCGCAAAGGCATCGACCTCGGACGCATTTAAGGTATGTTGGATTTTGATCGCTTCGGCAGTCGATTTCTCTTATGCAGCTTGCATTGAGAGTTTGACCTATGTAGTTGGAAGAAGGTGAAAATTCTGCAAGTGAAAGCGAGGCCGTCAAAGAGAATATGATGCAGAACAGCATGCCCCCAATTTTCTCCTGAAATGTAAAAGTAAAAGTAAGTGGAGTTACTACATACTTAGTTAAAAATTAAAAAGACGATCACAATCTTACCATCATGACAAAAGTACGCACTGAATTCTAATCGATGGAACAATGTGTGACAACAACTCCACTTAAATTGAGTAACTGCAATTGTGTTTAGTTCGCACAATATTTCATTCCTTCCAGTTCCAGTTCCAGTCAAGTAAATGACAGGAACAAAGTAATTCCAAATTGGGAATATAGCAAGAAAAATGTTAACCGAACAGTGACTACTATGAAGGTTTAAGTACACATTAAGTGTGTTTACTGGAATTTCTAATCACAAAATCAACAATGAAGATATATGAAATTGGGGTAAAATCAACAGTTTGTGCTTTTCCACAAAGAAGAGCAGTAATATATAATCACGCTCTCGTTCCAAGTATATTTCGAGTAATAGTAATATAAGATATGTCCAATCCACAGTAATTTTATTGTTTGTGTATCACGCAGAAGGCCTGCAATTTGATCCAAGATTGCTTTCGTCACTTTGTTTACTTTCCAATAAAACTTCTATGATGATTCATATGTAGAAGAAACGAAACAAAAATTGCAAGAGTTTAGGAAGAATGAGAAACCATGCCGAGTCTCGTGGTTGCCAAAACTTTATATAGTCGTTGATGAAAAGCTACATTCCTCAAACTCTCCGATTGATGATTGCTAGGGAATGAATCTCATTCTTTTCCCGAACTCAGTTTTATTCAATTTATACACGGATTTCTTGATGCTAACAAGTCTTGTGATGTGACACTTGAGTAATAGCGAGCAACAAATGAGATTTATTTCACGGGAGCCCGACACTGAGGGTGACCGATATTCGAACTTTTTCTATACTTTGGATTATTAACCTAGATTATGAATTATGTGATTGATCAATATTCCCAATCTATTATTATGGTTTTTGTTAAAGAAAAATTATTCACCCAACCAAAAAGTGTATGGCACGAACTGAGGAGTGAGTAAAGTAAAGTTCTTGTCAGCTCGTCTCAAAACCTCTTGACTCCAAGAAACCTCCACAATGGAATAGCACCTTTTACTGTCGGGGGCTTTCTCGGGTTTCACACGCACCCAAGCAATCCGTTCACGATGTGAGCAAAGAAACCTGTATATAATAAGTAGAGATAAAATCCGAGAAATCAGGTCTCTGGGCTTTTCTTAATGACATAATGTTCTTATTCGTTGGTTAGTTAGTTTCTAACATGTAAAATCTTTTAAAACATAACATGCCGACATGAAAATCCGTCCCATGAAAAAATGCAAACTATGAATAAGTTAAGCTTTATAAGACATGGACTGATGGCTTGTAATGTAATCGCATCACATGTATGCATGAACTAGGTCTAATGTACTTTTTTTTTACACATTTTGCACTTTCGGTGTGGAGTTAAAACCTATTCGACAAGAAAATGGAATTAAGATGTGTGTACGTACACCTTGGTTAATAGCAGAGTATAAAACAGAAGTTTATTTTTCTTTTGAAAATGAAGTTACACAGAATGAGTATCTGCACTGCATACAAAAACAAAATATTATCTTTTAAACATGAGTCCAAAAGTCTTTTAAAACAAATACAGGATGCATGAGGGGAGAGCAAACTAACGGGGAAGTAAAACTATTAGCTAACTAAATATATTTATGGAATGGATGGAGTGTTATGAAGAAGCGTCTTATTTCTGAGCTCTCTTCTTACATTTAATTGCATATTTCCTACTCTAATTCAGTCATGTAATTTAACAATAATACGTATCCGATGGAATAGATATCACACATGTCTATAAAAATATTATATCCTTTAAGTATGTAAGCATTTTCTGAGCGATTTTCTACACTTGTTCAAGTCATTCTTATTACACCGAATGAAAGCCAAAAATTGTTTTTGGAAAATTAATTATCGAGCTGATATCAGTGCAGGGTTTTAAATTACATTATTTGACGTAATTTCTTATCCTAAGAAGCACTATAATATATGGACATCGTTCAAATACTTGACTTTTGGCTTTTCTTATGTATTCCATGTCCTTGTTCTTAATGGCAAAACCCTTTTTATTTTTTTTATTGGTTATTGGAGCATGTGTAAATGGACGAGCTTTGAATATGGCTTTGTTGTCACTGTCAGTTAGGATTTAAATAACTGTATAATAATTATTAAAGTACGAAAAAAGAAGCCCGATAAGGAATATTCCAAACTGAAATCATGACTGCAGCTAACATTGGGATTAGCATGATAAAATTCCAATGTTTTTTTCTAGCAGCTTCAGATTTCACAAAAGTTGCCAAATGAATTCCACTTTCACTGCTCCTTGATTTATAAAATTCTGAAGCTTTCTCTCCTCTTGACAAGCACAATCCATTTGTCTCATAATGGCCTTCAACACATTGACACCTTCCATGTTTTTTAGAAATTCCAGAGATGTGCTTACAAACAGCATTTAAATCACATGACCAATAAAGATCCGTTTTCATTGGGCATAATGAACCAACAGTGGCCAGACAAACTCGTTTGGTTTCATCAAATCGTAATTTCAGCTTGTCTTGGATGTGGTAGCAGTCACAAACTTTATTGGATATGTCACAATGACCAGTCTCGATGCAATCTTGATTGTTGACACATGATTCCTTATAACGACGGTTTCCTCCTTCAGCTTTCTCCACTTGCATTAGAACAGAAACCAAAAGAGTGCTTAAAAAAGCCCAAGATAGTGAGGAATTGAAAACCATGTTTTCTGTTCCAATAATGATGTCAATGTAAATAATCTGCAATTATAAGACATTTTTAAAATTAATAATCTTATCTTCAATTTAATTTGCTGTTTACAAACTTACATATTGCAAAGTATTAATTTTACTACATCAAAAATCACAAATTCTAACAAAGACGAGAAACAAATGCAAAGATTTTTAAACTGCAAAAGTTTAATCAGCGTTGGTCATGCTATTGAATAAATTTGGCAAGTGTGCCATTGTAGTTTTGTCTTGATAACAATACGGGTGCTAATGCATTAATAATCAAATGACTAATTTGTTAGCTAATTTAATAAACCAACGTGCTAATAAGTGCATGGTAAGAGGTAGATAGCTATTAAACAAATAAACCCAAGTTGAAGTTGAGACATGAATGATAATATTTTTCATAAAATTAATTTCTTTTGTATACTTTATGTTTTTGTATATCCAATGAAGATATATTTTTTTCTGAGTATTCTTTGTTCCCTCAACTATAAAATTTCATATAGTTGAATGGAGATTTTAAATAAAATAGCTTACCAATCCGTTGCTCAAATTTTCTCATATCCTGTCTATTGAAATCAGTGTCACAACTTATGTATCGGAATGAAGCGTAGTATAAAATCACGTGCAGATAATAATTATATAATTACCTTCAAAATTTTCTCTTTAAGAAACACTTTAAGAACAAATCAATGTCAATAAGTACATAAGATATTATTATTTGCGTTTCAAAAAATCAATTCCTAACCACAGAGATATGTATAATTATTGATGGATGTGCCAAAAGAATATAATCTGATTTATCTGACTGCATGTATAAAATAACGTTGGATGGTTGCTGGATAAGCTCAAGATAATTGTTTATTAGTTTTTGGAACTATTATCTTGAAACAAACAGAGTAATCTGAGCTGCAAAAGAGTCAGGCATGCATGTTGAATTGTTTAATCTCACTTTAAAGTTAACACTGACGAGCAACATCATCCCATTTTATTCTTCTATTTCTAATGGTATGACGCTGCTGACAATAACAAAAAAGAGAAATAACTATGCACGAATTATTGGACATGGTAATAGCACAGTGGATTAAACAAATGCAAATCCTACTAAATATTTCGGATGTTACAAAGAAATTTAAGGATTAAACATTTTGCATCACTTATGCTTAAACCTACTAGATATATGAAACTGACAAATGTGTCAGACAGATGATGGAAATGATTGTTCAAAATAATTCATTTAACAGGCTGCCTATGCAAATTTATCCGGAGAACTTATGGGAATGGGATTCATATCCTCATTAAAATAAATAGGTTATAGACATTACTATATTACATGTCTGCTGTTTTTATTTCATCTGACAATTAAATCTGCAGAGCATACCCAAAATCGGACAGATATGCATCAGTCCCCAAAATTACAGGAAAGATATTTGTTTTCATGCTTTTAAACAATAATCGGTGGTCTAAATTTTAATAGGACTAATTCATCCTTAGGTTAATTTTTACTGCCTAATTTGCAACTAAAAGTGTTTAAAACTGACTTAAATGAAATGAAAGTTTTTCAGAAAGGTTGGTATTTAAGATGCTTAAAGCTTTCACAATTTTAATGTGTTTATCACTTTTAGCTTTAACTTAAAATCCATTTTAATGAGACTACAAAGGCTTGTTACAAACCAAAGCCGTTTAGTAGTTTCATTTTCTCAAAGTTAGAGTGAGGAGAAAAAAAATGAAATTTTTGTATTTCATACTAACTTTTGCCGTTTCAATTAGCTTTGGAACTTTTGGACAAAATTTAGACGACGTTTGTGTAGGTCCAAGTGCTCTAGTGTGTAATGGTAGTGCAGGACTCACCTGTGGTATTTCTGGACGTTGCGAGTGCAAATTTTCATGGATGATCTACGATATCAAAAATCGTCTGTGTAAAGTCTCTGTTGGCCATGAATGTGATTCAAGAACTGAACTACAATGCATAGACGACTCCTCTTGCATAGACGTCACAATGAATGAGAGCCAACAATGTGCTTGCAATGACGGATTTCAAAGCATTAGTGCATTAAGTTGTGATGGGGTTGGCTTTCCATGGGATGACAACGATCTTCCGCAAATATGTTGCCCAAAGCCAGAATAATAATTTTAGCCAGCAGCAGCCTATTGTCGCTACCAGTTTAAGCTGATTTATTTTTTTATGCATTTTCAACAAATGTTTTACACTTAATTTTTTGTGATAATAAAACAATCAAATTAATTTTAATTATCCAAATTCCACACAATAGTCATGTTGGTAAAAAAGTTCCAAAAAAATCGCAATATTGTTTAGAAAGTAAAATAACCATTGCGTGTAAATTGCAAAAATTAAATAACTTTTATTACAAATCGCGTCAGAAGTAGGAAAACATTTTAGGAGGTTTATTTGTAATATCATGAATTATCATTAAAAGTAAAATATATAATTCCATTTGATGTATAAATCAGTTTTTTTTTGTGTTCATCCGACCTATTGAAATATTAAAATTATTTTTTTTGCCATTCAAACATTTTCTAAAATTGTAAAATATATCATTTCCAAACCTACCTCTGATTGTTTATCTATTAAAGTCGCTTTATGCATTTCAATTTCGAGGACGCATGTTCGGTTTCTGGTTTGTACATATCCCGGCTTGCAAAGACACCTCGGAGGTATCCAATAAAAAAAAGGATAGCAAATTGCGTTCTTGACACATCCAAGCTGAATCGTATCATATTTGCAGTGTGTCCCTGCTGGAGAAACGCATCTCCTTTGTGAAGAATTAAAACTTTGTTTTTTATACTCCATAAAATTGTATTTTTTTGTCTATACAAAATCAATATTTATAAATAGTACCTTTGTTCGTCGTCATAAATTTGCACCTCATCCAAACAGTCACATTTTTCATTCTTGCAAACAACCATTCCTAAAGGATTGCATTCTTCAACGCCATAATTACAGGACATTCCTATTCCTGGTACACAATTCCCTTCCGAATTTTCGATGAAACCTTTTTTGCATTGACATTCGGTGTAGTTGAAAGAAAGGCTTTTGACAAGAACACAAGTTGCATTGGCTATACACCTTCTGGGGAGAAGGTCATCAGAAGAACCACTCCTGTTTTCAAACTCTAGAGAACATTGTCCACCAACGACACTTAGACACTTTGACATTGCTAAATCGTATTTCTGATTAGATGGGCTCTCACAAATGCATTTATTATTGACACAACTTAACAAACTAGTTGGATCACAAATTCGTTGAATGTCACAACTGTCATTGTAAGAGACCACTGACATTGAAGATGTAGAGACTTCTTTAGAGAGGAATATACGAATAATGAAAATGAACAATGGAATTGTCCATAGATAACTGGAGTTTTTTATAAGAAAATTCATTTTAAAATAATAATAATAATAATAACTGATATTATAGTAAATATTATGTTTTAAGAACTGAAGAAAAAATATTTTTGGAGGTTAATATCACAACTTAAAAATTAATACGTATTTATCAGGCGCTTGGATTCATCAACTCAGTTTGCAACATGCATAAGAAATGCGATTAATAGCTTTAAACACTTGTTTACGCAACTGTGACACTTTAATTCTTCCAGTTTCGTCAATAAACGATTCAAATCCGTGTCATATCATTTGATGTCATTTAAGTTGTCTTCTCGATAGAAACTTTTTATGCGCTTTTCTATGCTTTAAACATCTTATTTTAATATTTTTTGATTTCATTCTAAAGCTTGGTTTAGAACTTGGAATTTGCAGAAAAAAAATATACTGAGAGATTCCTTCATAATGTTCAGTTTATTTGCCACTCTTAAGCGTAAAAAAGATGGTCACAAAAAAGAAGATAAAACATTAATTCGTCTCCCCAAAAATGCATGCCCATCTCATTATACAGTCTGTTTCAAACCGTTTATGGAAGAAAATGAATTTGAAGCATCAGTGGCAATTGATATCGAGGTTTGCTTCATAAGCAAGTACATCATGTCGTAAAATATATTTATATATCATTATATTGTCACAGCTAGTTGAAAATTCAAAGCAAATTGTTGTAAACGCTCAAGATTTGACATTTACTAAAATGATTTGGGAGGAAGATGAAACTAAAAATAGACAAGAACCAGTGGACATGAGGTCATCGGATAGAGGTCAAACGTCTTTCATATTTGATCCATATCTTATTCCCCAAAAGGGACAACTACGCCTCAATTTTAAAGGCGTCATAAATGACAAGAAGATGACTGGTTTTTATAAAGATAAATTCAACGCCAATGATACGGCTTGCAATCTCATAACCCAGTTTGAGCCTTCAGAAGCCAGAAGGCAAGTTAATCCAGGATTACAATAAATATATTATGATATACATGAATATGAAACCAGATAAATGTAGTTTGCATTTTTTTTTAAAATAACAGATGCTTCCCATGTTTTGACGAGCCACATTATAAAGCCTCCTTCGATTTGTGTCTTGTTGTACCCAAAGGACAAGTTTCAATAAGTAATATGGTACGGAAGGAATAAAACAGCTTATAGAAAATAGTGAAATAGCTTTCTAAATAGTATTTAATTTATTTAAATCAAATAATTTAAAAAAAAAATACTTTCAGCCAATCAAAGCTCAATATGATCACAAGAAAAATGCACATCTCGAGATTATTGAATTTAAGAGAACTCCTCCAATGCCAACATATGCGTTGGCTATTGTAAATGGAAAATTTGATTATATTGAAGGACGTTCAAAGGATAATTCAGTACCAATAAAGATTTACACTTGTCCTGGAAAAAAACAACAAGGAGCGTTTGCTTTAGAAATTGCTTCCAATGCCCTATCCTTCTTTGCGGCATATCTGAATTGTCCCTATCCCCTTCAGAAACTAGATTTGATAGCCCTTGGAGATTTTTCATTGAGTATACAGGCTATTCAAAGCATTGGTTTGTTTTTTGTTTGAGGAAAAAATTAATGCTTAACTTTAGATGCTGTCGAAAGTTGGGGAATAATAATGTTTCAAGAATCTCAACTGTTGTTGGACAAAGATGTCGATGCAGCTTGTAGAGACAAACAACATGTTGCTTTAATTATCTGTGAAGAAATTTCAATGCAATGGTTAGGAAATTTGATTTCAATAGATTGGTAAGGAAATTAGCTACTATTTTTAAAAAAAAAACAAGACTGGAAAGTGTTGAAATATTTTCTGCATGAAAGGTGGAACCAGCTTTGGATAAAAGAAGCAATTGCCACGTTCTTAAGATATTTATGTATGGAAGAGGTATAAAATAATATTGTATAGTGCTTTGCGGTAACATTTTATGCATCTAAATTTTACAGATACGTCCCGATTTTGAATGTTCGACGCATTTTGTAACAGAAATTGTGCAAGGGGCTCTTAAAGCAGATGCCTTTAAATCGACGCACCCTCCAGAAATGCAAGTTCACTCTGCTCATGAAACTGAGGAATTGTTTGATGTCATAAGTTTCAAAAAAGGAGCTGCATTAATTCGCATGCTTTACAATTACATTGGGGAAGAACATTTTAAAAATGGGTTGAGAAACTATGTTGAGAAATTCAAGTTTAAAAATGCAGTATCAGAGGATTTGTGGAAATGTCTTGAATTTGTTAGTAATAAACCAGTTCAAATGCTGATGAATTCTTGGATGACACAGAAAGGGTTAAGTATTTTTGCTGACAACCATTAATCCTTTTACATTTAAAAAAAATACTTTTACTTATTGCTATCTAGTTATCCTTGGCTAAAAGTTACGGCTAAACAAGATGGAAAACACCGATATTTGAAAATTACACAAGAAAAATTTATGTATGATCAAACTGCACGAGATCCAAGGGCCGACGGCATTTGGATCATTCCGTTAACAGTGACAAGTTCTAGGGACCCCGCTTCTGTAATTTTTCATACGCAAATTGAATCCAAGCAAAATACTATTGTAATTCCAGATTGTGGGAAATCGGATTGGTTAAAGGTACCATACCAAACATTGAACATTTTTTTTTTTTTAAATAAAGAAGACAATAATGGCTTATTATTAGATAAATCCAGGGGTAGTTGGATTTTATAGAGTAAAATATGCAACCAGCATATTTAAAGACCTCGTGTTTGCTATTCGAAATAAAAAGATGGAACCGGTGGACAGACTTAATATTCTGGATGATCAATTTGCATTTCTCTTGTCGGGCGTTGGTTCTACAATTGATGTAATTTAATGCGTATTATATTCATAATAATGAAATTTGACCTCTGTTTTAAAAATATAAATTTGAATTACAAAAAAAGGTATTGACATTGATGGAAGCTTATGTTGAAGACGAAGATTACAACGTGTGGTGTACAATTAGTGTGGTGTTTGATAAACTACTCAAGACTTTAGCATATCTAAATTTCGATGATAGTGTACGAAAGTTTGGACGCTATATTTTTCATCGAATTTATGACAAATTTATGGGTCATAAATTTCACTCAGATGAACGTAAATTAAAAACTCTTAATTATTTTTATTTTATTGGAAGTTTAACTGTTTCTACTATTCTTACTAGATCACCATACAAAATTGTTGAGAAGTTTGGTTTTCCGAATGATGGCAAAATTCCGGCATAATGAGGCAATGCGTATGTGTCATCATCTTTTTGAAAATTTTTGGAAACATGGTCAAGAAATCCCTCCGGATATTCACTTTGCCGTGTATGAAGCAATGCTAAGCAAATGTGACGATGATGTATTAAGACAACTTATAAAGGCAAGTTCGTTAAACACAAAATATATATGCACATTCCAATGTGTATTTTTGCAGATGTATCAAGAGTCTTCATCGGTTGAAGACAAACTAAGAATTTCTAACGCATTTGGAGGTGTAACCGATAGCACGCAGATACGACATATTTTAGAGTTTTCTACCAGCAATGATGTTCATAAACAAGACGTGATAAATATTTTTACATCAATTTCAAAAAACAAAGTGGGAAGAGATGCATCTTGGGTTTTTTTTAAAGAAAATTTCACATTCTTCAAAAATCGCTACGTATGCTAGTAAAAAAATAAACTAAATGTACAATAAAATATACAACTTTTGATTTTTTAAGGGAACAACTTTAGCTTCAAAATTGGTAAAAGGAATCACTGAGGATTTTGCAACAGATGACAAAATTCAAGAAATAAATGATTTTTTCAAAATTAATCCCTATCCCGGAACAGAAAGAGCCGTACAATTGGCAGTGGAAAATATTTTTATTTCCTCGTCTTGGCTGAAGCGAGAAAGAAATCCTGCAGCTCTTAAAGAATACTTGGAAGCCGACGCTACTTAAAAATGGCATGTTTTTTTTTTAAATCGTAACAAGTAATGAAAACTTTATTTAGCTTTCACATGAAAATAGATATCCAATCATTTAACAACATGATGTGCTGTGATATTTGTCATCCGCAAAATTTTAACAAAAAAAACTCGTCAAATAAATATTGTCCAATGTGTCGAATCATTATATCAAATCAGCTAACAATTATTATGAGAAAAAATAGTGTACTGTGGACGAGCTTAATAATAATTATTATTATATGAATATAGATTTTTTTAAATTAAATTTTTTTAAATTAAATTTTACAAGTCTCCACTTTGTTGGTTTTGTTTTGAGCAAATGTAATTTGATTTTTCTTTAGTCTGTGTGCGCAAGACTTTCGTCACTTGCAGTGTCTTCGTCAAATCCGTTTGCAATCTTTGGTGCGTCTCCGTTGCTTCCAGCGTGATCCATGTTAACAAAGAAATTGCCAATGTAGGGAATTTTGGTGAGAAATTTATGAGGTTGAGGGTCACCAGTTATTTTGGTATAGATTTTTGCTGCCACAAAGTATGAAATCAAAACAAAGGATACGAAAGACAATGTTAATCCTCCAATCAATAACAATGCTCCTCCAAGAAACATTGATGCAATTCCCAGCAAAGTGCCTAGAAAACGTATAATAATAATAATTATTATTATTATGTTATTGTTTTCATATAAAATCTTTAAAGTTTTTTGGAAATTATTGCATTTACCTTCCACAAACAAAAATCCAAGGAACGTGACAAACAAAGTGCAAATTGCAAATGTGAGGAAGACAACAACTGGAATTGCACAAGAAATCGCAAGAGCCAATACGGTCATTGCAGTCAAAGGATGATCTGCGGCATAGGCTTTTCCAGATTCAATGTAATTGTTCACAACTGGGGGAAGTTGAATGCTCGACACCCTCCGTCCTATTCATTAAAGTTCAATTGTTCATTTATATTTGTATTTATGGATTGATACTATTGACAGTTTATAAATTAATTATCTAATTACCAAATTGTTGGAAACGGTCCCGAAATTGTTGTTCGAATGTTCCAGTAGTTTCCCATCCCAACTCCCTTAAGTGGTTTACACTTGAGCCTACGACATCAAACAAACTTGCTGAGCGTTTAGGACACATTATAGAAAAGTCTCTTTATGGTAATGATTTAACACACTAATATATTTCACTCTACTTAGATTGTACAAGCTCACAGGGAAAAACTAATATAATTCTGATATGTTGATCAAAGGTTAGTTAAATTTTATTATCTCTCTTTTGTAACGAATGCATACATAGAAAGAACATAATTATGTTCACACAGTTTTCTTAATAATGAGAATTTTCTTGTGAACTCGTACAAAATGACAGATCTACACACAAGAAGAATATATCAATTCAGTTGAAATGCTGTCTAAAGCTACATACTTATATGCCGCATGTACAAAAAGTAACCTCAAAACAACTTGTCCAGTTCTCTATCGCATAGCTTTCAAGGCTACCTTCTTTTTCATGATTTCCAATTGGAAATACTATTAAATAATTTTTATAATCTGCATAAAAATTAGACCATACCATTTAGAATATTTCTTTGATGCTCTCCTTCCATAATGCACATGAATTTTGTTTATATCCTTCAGTCAAAAAATCTAACACTCATGCACTGATCAATTGAACTAATTTTTTAAAACAAAGTATCTTGTGCAATTATCTTGCAAAACTTTACGCATTGTATAGTATAAAACATGATCTTATAATAAAAACTTGGGCTAACCAACATGAGATTTCAGGTGAAAGACCTAATAACGTATTGCACCCACCACCCCATTCCGGTTTCATCCTTTAAAATCTGTAGTCGGAGTGCATGAATCCGGTGGGTCATTTTCTCATTTCGCAATTCATTTGTTTGTTTGCAAACCCCCGACCGGTATTGTTTTGGTGTTGAGCAATCGGTTGGAGTAATTACTAAGTCTACGCATTTACAAAATAATAATGACTACTACAATGATAAAGAAGAAATAAATAAATATTTTTGAAGCCAATCATAGTGCTATAAAAGTTATGACAAAGTGAACAAATGAACATGTTTGTATGTAAGTACATAAATATATATCTTACCACTGAGGTTGACTCCCTTTAAGAGTTGGGGCAACAAATTTTGCAAAACCTTTCTAACATTGTCTGAGACCTCTGTAACTTTGTCCCCAAAAGAATTGTCCAAATTGGTAGGAATTGGGATTTCTGATGATTCCGATGTGGCCATATTGAGAGCAATAAGATGGATTGAAAATGGGACACGTAATAATTGCTCTGTGGCTTGGACAGATAATCTAGATGTTAGTCTTAGACTTTAATGAACGGGAGTGAATCTGAAAATGATTATTGTATCTTATTCTCGGACCGATAAGCGAGCAATACTTGTAACCCCGATACTTAACTTTCCTAACTTGTAAGTCATCACTACAAATACATTTAGGTAAAGTAGTTTATAATGTCCATAGTTCATATGCAGATATTTGGTATATTTTTATGATAATTGGCTCTGCTGGAGGAGACATTTGGTTATTTTTCTTTGATAGGCAGCTAAATAAATCTTCCATATATTAACCATATAATGCAGTGACATTAGTAGAAATAATGTGCATATATATATAAAGTAAGACAGATAAAGAATCAATTGATCATTCAAGTTCAAGATTTTTTCTCTTTCCTAATTATGTCAAAATCAGAAGTAGATCGGATGGAAGTTGATTATTTGTCGTATTCCTATAATCGATTTCAACTACGCTCTTCTTAATTATTCCATTCTTACAATATGATGTGAATTTTTAAATTTACATATGTACCTAAGGTTGAAGGTATGTGGCAAATAATTAATGTGCTTAAGTTGGCATTATACACGTTATCTTTGAATAATTCAAATTAATTTCCTGCTAATATATAAATATTTTTTCTTAATATCAACTTACAACTAATTACAAGCCCAAGGTTGAGGTTCGACTTTAAAATGAAAATTCTGTAAGAATTTGTAAAATTTCAAACTCTCTGATATTTCTAGATATTCCTACACAATCTCAACATGATTTTAGAATGTAAAAGTTTTGAAAACTTTTTATCTTTCTTTACCTCTGGTAAAAGTTCATTTATTTGGTCATCAAAGAATTTCTTCAAAAATATGCAAAATGAGAGCCGATGATGGACAGTTTTCCAACAAAAGTACACAACTTCGTATTTCGTATAATCTTCAGTATTCCTAATATTTTTAAACTCAATTGATTGAATAAGTAATTTACATAATACATATATGTTTAGTTGCATATACACGTTTTTTGACATCTTTTTTTAATATGGATATGCAAAATATTAATAATTGTAAACAACATTTTATATTTTTTGTTCTGCATTGACTGCTTATGCTCATTTTATTTATTTTTAAATTGTTTCA
Source organism: Proisotoma minuta (assembly GCA_034698145.1). Lineage (NCBI taxonomy): Eukaryota > Metazoa > Arthropoda > Collembola > Entomobryomorpha > Isotomidae > Proisotoma > Proisotoma minuta. The sequence continues at coordinate 16,504 of JAQIXN010000531.1, forward strand.
TTTAACTCAGTCAACAAAATTCAAAATATTCAAACATTCGTCACACATTTAAGCATAAATACTAACTGGTTTGTCTTAACAAATAATTTTGTGGGATGCACAACAATTAAGTTGAATATAGGGCGAGGTACAATATTTGTACCCATACTTCTCAAGAAAATTTCTGCAAGAATAGTCACCACCAATGCTACTCACTCTATCTTCAACGCAGGGTTGTGTGGTATCACTGTCTCCTGAAATACCAAAGAGTTAGGAAATATTTTACAACATGAGAAATAATGTAACGCTACCACACAGGCTGTGTCATGCAAAAGTCAATATATAAATAGGTTAATATCAATAATAATTATTAGTCCCCTCATACGATTAGTAAGCAGTGAAAGCATAAAGCGTCGGACATGGAGGAATTAATGCATCATCAAAAAAATAAACATTCAAAATTGAAACTGATAAAACAATTTAAAGTGTAATAGCTTTCAAAATTTTGCAAGTAATTGAATAAATAATCTCAAATTCTACAAATAAATAAAAGCTTTGTGACTATTTAAAAAAAGTACTTCTAGGGAGAATTGGCTGATTGTTTTGACGGTATGGAACAATAGCTGTGGTCGTGGTAGTTGGCTTCTGAGTACTCTTTTTTGTGGTACGTGTCGTTGCTTTTGTTGTTGTTTGTCTCTGGGTCGTTCTAGGCGTGGCAGGGCTAGTTTTAGGCCGCAATGTTGTGGAATCAATTTTTACAGGTAATCTGTTAAGTTTCATATTTACATTTTCTACAAATAATTAACTATTTTTTGCAATGACATAATAATTGTACATTTCTTTAAATGACCAATCCCATTACTACCCCAAGACCAAAACTATGACTATTTGTATAACACTGAAGAACAGTATTTTTGTATCAAGCAAATAGTTGACATATAGCGTTGCATGCAGTAATAAGAGAAAACAAAAATATGAGTATACAGTCAATATGTTAAGTGCAGATCAGTCAGTTCTTCAATCGTCGTGATCAATTGGCATTTCGTCTTCGCCGTTTGGCAGGTCAATGTCTGAGTTCAAAAATGATGAACGGGTGAATCTAAAACCCAAAATTATATATGTATAGTTGTGTTCTTTTGTCATTTTACCGTAGAATCTACGGCGTAGATATAAATATGTACATGTAGATATCTAAATCTATGATGTTTTTACATATACATGCATCCATTAAATTATTATCAAGTATTATTTTTTAATAAAAAATTGCTATCGAAAGGTAAAGTCAAGTCGGTTGCATCTCAGTCAGATACCGATTACCGTGTAGTTTTTCATGTTAAAAAGTTATACATTCGGTAAAAATCTATCCATGATTATCTTTTATAACTCATGTTACTTATGGCACTTCCCAAAAGCAACTTACGAGGAGGTAGGAAATGTAAATGAAGATCCTTTGGACGGATCTCGAATGACGGCGGTGGTAATTTGGGAATAATCTGGAATTATGTTTTCGTGTTCTACAACGCAGCGTCCACTAACGCAGTGTTGTCCACTATCGCCGCAATTTGATCCTTCTGCAGCTGGTCTATAAGCTACGCAGTATCCTGACGAAGCATCAAAGCAAAATAATTGAGCACAGACTCTGTCATCTTTCTGTAAATTCAATGTGACCACGTAATTTATTTTTCTAGGTATAAGGACTGATCTGGATACGTTTTTAAAAAAAATCTTACAAAGCAAGCAGACGTGCCTCTGTCTTTTCGACATTGAGCGTCTAGACTTAAAAGCTTTCCTGGAAGAACTCTTGGAAGAGAACCATCTTCATGTGGCGAATTGTATAAACAAGTTGCTGTATCACCACTGTATCAAGTACAAATAACATATGAATTGTTAGATTGGAAATAGACAAAAGAATTTATATAATTACTTTAAAAAGTGATGAAACTGAGCTATGGAACATGCAGACCATTGGAAACCCCTCTCGGTATGACGGAGATCGCTCATTATGTATCCATCTTCCCATCTGCATTTCTGAGCACCTGGACCTCCGAGATAACTTGGAGCTGGAGAACCATCATGGACACATCCAAGTCTAAACAAATATTATCAATCCACATTGTTAAACATTTTCGTTATATAAATATGTATACTTCTAAAAATTCGCTTACAAATGGCCAACTTCGTGAGCCGCAACAATTATTCCAGAAAATCCACCGGTATCTTCAACAATGGCTACGGAATTTACTTTCTCCAGTCGTTTATTGACAACACAAGCACCACCAACGTATGCAAACCCTATATATAGTCACACATAAATATTAATATAAATTTGACACTTTGGCATAAAATGTGCATGAAATTAGGATAGGGTTAGTAAAGGTTTATACTATACAGGATCTTATAATAATATTTAGTTATACAAAACTAAGCAAGCAAAAGCAATATAACACAACAAAACTCCATAACCAATTTAGCAAAAAATCAATTAGTTAATTAGCATTCCAAATTGTATTGCATGTACAAAAGTGACAAGTATTTTGACATCAGCTATTCTCGTGCACAATTACTCTCGGTCATAAATACATAGACGGACACATAAAAGATGTTATTTTAAAATGCAAAAATAAGGGAAAGGAAAATCAATTTATTTAGAACGTGCATTACGAAATAAATATAGTGATAATTACTGACAACACATGAAAGAAATAGCCCCGCACAAACAAATTGCATATCTTAGAACTATTTTTCTTTTTTTTGCATATCTGCATATTTGCATATCTTAGAACTATTCAGCAGGCCACAAAAAGGTAGCACAATAACTACAGGGAAAGGTTGCAGAGGTCATGGGGTTGCATAAAGTGATTGGACTGGTTTCATTTTGTTACTAATTACCTGCAGTCCCTCGGTTGCAAACGTCGTTAGCAAATTGCCTTCGACACATATCCAGCCTAGAAATTAACATTATAATATTTACTGCTTTTTTTCTCTTGTGATACATGAGTTTAATTTGCACAGTTCTTTGTCACTCTCTTTCTTTTATAAAGTATATATGTATGAAAATGTTAATTGTTTTGTTATTTCTGTACATTTATTGCATAGATTATTATTTGCGATTTGATTCCCCTGTAATAAAAATCCTAACATACCAGCAGTACCACGGCTACATTTTCCCCCATCTCGTCGACGACACATATCATACCTACATAACCATAAGTTTGAATCTCTGGGTTCTTTATATAACTAATACCTTTTAACAATTTCCAATGTAATTATTATTTTAAAACCTTATTTTCAATCATGGATTTAGCAATAATAATTTCTAATTAGAGAATTTAAAAAAATCTATTTAGTAATTCTCAAATAAAAATTAGTTAGTCAAATAAAAAACGTACTTGCATAAAAAGAAAGGGAAATTTTTGCTATCTTATTTACAATCAAGTTAAATATTATTAGTTTATGGCATTTGTAATTTACGGCGTGTGAAAACGGTATGTAAAGTCAAATAAAAAACTAATCTCAACAACGCAGCCAATTTTTGTTTGAGAAGTACGTAAGTACATCATGTACTGTACATGGTTTGAGGTCAAATACGAAATAGTGCGGAAAACAACAAATATTAATTTAGTAAGGTAAAAATTTTAATCTTTGATCACTGTGGTTGAACTATAATCAACAATTTAACAAAGAAAATTTTGCAAACACACCCTGCATCATAAGATATAAAACAACGCGTATTTATGTATATATTGCAGAACGCATTATAATGCTATACATACATGTCTCTCCCAAAATTTGTATGTAGATCTGTCACCGGATGACATTACAGACAACCATTGAAATTGAAACGACCTTGTTGGATCAACCACCAAATCTAACTATTTCATTTTTGCATTAAAAAAACTTACTTTGTTACGACGACTGCGATATCGTAAACGGGAAGCCTTCTTTCTTGAAACAAATATTTGCCGAGATCTGTAAGGGCTGATGCTGAATCCAGCGCATCCCTACCAACTCGATTTCGTTCAAGATAAGGTGTCGCATCCCGTCCCTACACACAAGCATAATGAAGCGTTCAAATAATGCTCATCCGAATAAAATTGAAATAAAACAATGTAAATTTACCCTTGAAATAATTATCCCAGCAATAGATATACGAACTTTGGGTCCTCTCAGTACTTTATAACGGAGATCAACTCCATTCCAAAAGGATACAAAATATCGTTTGACTTGCAAATTATCCCCTCCATGTAATCTGTATCCATCATAGTCAACAATCACTAAAATTTCTGGATAAATGACATAGGGAGCATCTCTTTTGGTTCTATCTGCATGTCGCTTTGTCCTTGAATTTTTAAAGGGATTTTGATCGGGTTCCATGAAGGCATAATCTGAATGGGACTCGATATGTTTTGTTTCATATACAATATGCATCCCTTGGGTATTGTTGAGAAAAGGGATGGAGTCATTCATGTTGGGAAAACCATTTTTTACCACCCACTCATCCCCCATTTCGTCGTCAAGAAATGCTTCATCTGAATCTCCTCGGATAGATTTCTGCTGTGAATTTTTTCGGAGGGTTTGTGGTATAGGTTTTACTACGAGATTTGATCCCACCATTCCATCCTAAATAACAAAACAATCATAAAAAAATAAGTGTGGCATGACATAACATACCATGAGCAAACTGCCATCATTTCTGTCATGATGAATGAGGAGTGCTGCTTGATTATTCTCGTCTTGATATGCCTCCCCAATGTCCTCTTCCGCTTCCTGATTCACAAAAATTCAGACAACAATTAAGACTAAACACTTTAATTACTCCGCAGATTAACAATACAGGTTGCCGACATTATGTGCCTAGTAGAAACTTTGTCATCATAAATCTAGAATTTACGACATTTTTACCTTATATGAATAATATGATGATGTCAAACATACTTAAAATTAAATTAAACGTAATGACTAATTCAATGTTAGGTAAATAGTAATGCCAACAATAAAAACTATGCAAATCTCGATTTAAGGCACTTGGGGATGCCTAAATAAACTACTTCATTTTTATGTTTTACAAACAAAATATCATCTACATGCCACCTACGCATGGTATAAATGATTCAATTGTTTAGCGAGTCAATAATAATGACAAAAGTTAGGTTTTATGGTGACAGTGTGTGCCCATAGGATATAAAAAATGTTTACCTTTGATCTTGAGGCGAGTGTTAATTATACTGTTAAACCTTGTAACAATTTAAGTTTCAAATTATACGCGTGAGGGGTTCAATAAAATAATTACTTATCGAATGATATATTTTTAATATGTTAATATGTATACATGACCTCTGACCCAATTGAAGTTGTGCTAACACTAAAAGGTGAAAGGAAGGAAGGGTGGAGTGTTGCATTTTGCATTATTTGAGCATTCATTCACTCGACGCAAAAAAAAATTAGTAGTGTTCCATCTACCACGTCAACCGTGGTAATATTGCTCAAGTCATATCTCTCCATTAGGCCTTTGTTCTTTGCACTTTCAATCTAAATTTGCTTTTCAAATATGATTCAGAAAGTGAATTTAATTTGCTCATCTCTCTATAATTCAGCAATAAAATAACAACACTGAAAGCTGATTATCATAATAACCGTTTATTAGTAAACTATAGTTGAACCCTATTTTTATAATTGCAAAAAGGATTATGATTTCCAAATTGAAATGTTAGAATATTATTTTATATAGCCATTTCCCACTAAATTTAATTAAACTATGCAAATATTTGTAGACAATCGGGAGACCACAAGGTGAGTCATTGAAGGTACCAATTAGTTAATACATTAGTGCATACATAAAGACAAGATCAAAGTTCCAGTAGCAGTGCATTTTTAATAACATGAAATCTATCTTCTTGTCATCATTCTGCAAATAGATATATATACATATATAGTTTCAATTTAGTCAAGATCTAACACAAAGTCAAGGACGTACTCCATGGGGCGATGTATTTTGCACAACAATCACGTCTTCAGATTATAATGGCTCAAGTAATTTGTACCACTAAAGAATGGATTGAGTGCCAATATTATCCAAGATGAAAAATTAATAACCTGTCAATCCGTCTTCATCGCCAATGCGTGCAAATAAACTTTTTTTTTAATTGTGGTTGCTGATACTGTTACGTAATCTATCACCGTTTAAAATGGATCATGGCAATAAAGTTTAATGATATATTATTGACTCTGCTGCAATGCATGTGTTATACAGTGGCTATTTTTGAGCCAGCTAAACAATAAACTTGATATGAAAACACAAAGCTCCTAGAAATGGGACTAATTTTGTACTTGCTTTGTGAAACATTGTTGGCAATTACAAATTGAGCCCATATATCTAGGTAAACCCAAACGTCCTTGACTTGAATCGCTGACTTGATCGTGTTATAAAGGATTTGTTTTTGATGAACATTTTATACTGCCTTACACTGGGGTGATCCGTCATGGCACTGACTCTACACAAGGACAGCAGCTGCCCGTAAGGTTACTTAATTGTATGCATTGTTGACGGAAATATTTACAAAGCAAAGTTCTAAAAATATCCTAAATGTCGGCAACTTTATTGTTACGTGGTTAAATTATATGATTATTCCTCTTCTTACCTGTGGTAACTCTGTATAGTTCACTCCTGCCGAAGATTTTGTAGGCTCAGCAATCCACATTCGCAGGGACTGCTTCACCAAATGTGGATTTTTCCTCAGTTGAAGTCTAACATCTTTCCCAAATGCATTAAAACTCACTAAACGATTTTCATCCACTGAACGCTTTGTTCGAGAATGAATTGATACTACTTGATATTCTGGCACTATAAGTTAAAAGAACACACAGAATAAATCTTTTGACCTTTAATCTTGTTTTTCAAGAAAACAGTCGCTCAAAATTACAAAAGCAAGGGTTAACTTTTAAGAAATAGTAATATTTGGTAGCCCTTATTCAGGGTTATACATGCAGCCAATGCAGTTCACTGGGTCATTCCAAAAATAGCCTTCATTATCACCAATATCAAACAACTTCAAGGAAAGTAAAAGTTGCATACAATTATCATTGCTATTGTTAATCATAGGATGGGACTACTACTGGACCCTGGAAATTCAATGACATTTGCTTCACAGATGAGAGCCCTTTACAAGCATTGTTTGTAAGATCTGCTTGTACTTAACCTTCAAGAAATAAGGAAGGGTGGAGTAACTGAGTTCGTGTAGCTATAATACATAATTGATCGTTTAAATAAATTCAAGTACTACACTTTAAAAGGTTTCTGGTAGTCCTCATCAAGTCACCAAAATCAAGCTAGACATTATGTATACAAAATGTAATTAACAAGTAAATCCAGAAGAATGGATTACAGTTAGTTAGAATCTTAGCTTTGGGGCAAATGGCGATTAGTAATAACTGCAATAAAACAAACCTTGATGATGACTATCGACTTGAAAAATTCGCCGCAGTTCCGTCTCATCCATATGCGTGTGAATCTGAATGAACAAATAGGTCAGTTTGAATAGGTTTTTAGAGAACTGATTTTGCATAATGAATAAGATTGTTACCTGATTTGATGGGATGGCAGAGCCTTGGCTGATTGTTAAAACTAATACTAAAGAGATCCATAATAAAACAGAGGAAGAACTGTGAAAAACTAATTTTCTAGATGGCCATAAAAATGTTAAACATTTTCTTCTGAACGACGAATTTAATCCTAAAAAATCGGATGTGGAGGGATGAAAAATATAGCCCATAGTAGGGCCGGTTCTATTATCCCTTCTTAGTTGCTCCTGTAAAAAAAATACACTCAAATGTTATATTAGTTAAAAGAGCTATCTAAATATTATATTTTATTTGCAACTATGCTGGATCTTAATCTATTAAATCAAACATGTTTCATTCCAAATTACATAAACTAGTTTGGAATGTTTGCATAAATATAGGCTTAATGAAAATCTCACACACAATAATCCCTATAAAACTAAGCTGGATTAATTACAATTAAGGAAATCGTTGCAAGTTTGCATCTCAAGGACTTTTGTACAATCCTTATATTTTCACATAATAATTTGAGAAAAAAAAACTTGCATGCAAAGTCATCACAATTACTTAGCGTGTATTACCATTGTATTAGTCCAGATTAATTTGTATACATTCATAGTCTTGGGCTATGATTAAAAGCGACATCCAGCAAATGGTAATAAACAATGAAGTGGCAAAAACTGATGGCAATAAAGTAATATATTATAGCTGTGCGACACAATAACATAATGATGAGTTATTAGCGCTTGTCGTGTCCTAAAACGCCTATAGCCTATCGTGACATTTAATCAGCATTAGTTTTGAAAATAATTTTATTGGTGTCGATATTTTTGATATGTGAAAGTACATTTTTGGATAAAATGATACAGCACTTTTTCAGCTCCAAGATAGACACACTAATTTTGCATAATATCAAGTCACGGCACATTTGTTTTTGTCAAGTATTTCAAGTATTGTTTATGACATCAGATCAATTCTTATACACCTAAAAGAATTTGTTGCGTATGCGGAAAAGTTTTATTCTAGTCTTAAAGAAAATGTATAATTTAATTCCATAAAATACATTAATTTTGCAGAACACCCTTTCCCACAACCTGGAAAATAGTAATTTGTACTACAAATTTTGTAGTTGGAGTGTCAATTAAAATTTTCTCTCAGACAATAATAATAAAATAGTATCGTATTCAGACTTCTTATGTTTAAAGTATGGTGTAAATAAGAACACGGAAGTTTCTCATTTTTCACAGATTATTACACAAAGTGTTGTCCCGTCTGAAACTACTTATGATAGTACATGCTTTTGTCACTAAAATTACTTTAAATATTTATCTCGCAAAACTAGAGAGATAGCACAAAGAACCAGAAACCGTATCTGAACTTATGTGACATCACTCGTTAAGATTTTTATATTATGGCATGGGAATCTGCTACTTAAAAGTTACACAATCCATTCTATTTTTACATACAAAGTCAAAAGTCATGCAGAATGCTCTCGTTTATACTAATTCCTCATTGTTATTGAACTCATTTAGGTGTGAAAGACAACAATTTATTTGTTAAAAATGACTGTCCAAAATTAATATTACTTGTAACTGACTATACTTACTAGGTATGTATGTATGTAGCTAGCAGTTAGTTTTGCTTCAATGCAGACATTCAAAAACATTTAGCAAAAATTTTTGCTACCAACGCCAAACGTATCTTCCGTTTAACAGGTTAATTTTGTAGTAATACAAAAACTTCCAAATTATTCTAAATTAACTTTATGCTAAAGTAATTTATCTGCCAATGCAATGTTGCACACATTTCATGCACTCTTACCCCTGCATAACCAAACATTTATTTTTTGCAAGTTTTAACATTTCTTGCATTTCCAACTTGAAATGAAGGTTAATCAATATTGCACTAAACATATAAATTACAGGCTCGCAAGACGTGGCAGTACATTGTTGGGTAAAAAGAATTTTCAACCATCACTAATCTCAATTAAAAATTCAAATAGTTTACTTTTTAACCACAAAAATTGAAAGCTTATGTATTTACAAATGAGTAGAGGAAAATAACCAACGCCGCATGAGTCTATTAATTTTATTGATTCTTGTTCACTTAAAACAGAGTTCGACCAAGATTTGTTCTACATTTATTATTAATTAACCCAATATTGTGATTTGGCAAACCCTATAATAACTTTACGTTATTTCTTAATTTTGTCACGCTTGATTAGGATAAAAAGAGAAAGCTTACCATTTTAATAAAAAGAGACAAAATAAATATTGAGTCAAGCAGTGCACTTTGGGCTTGGCATCATTTGAGCAATTACAGATAAATCCATTTGAGTCTTACATAAATTAATACGAATTTGGAATTCGATTAATAGATAGATAGTCCCATTTTTTAAATGGATTAACCAAAGCATTTTAAACCACTTGTAGCGTTTCAAATCAAAATCTAAATGGACAGAATTAGCAACGTCATTGTCACACATAAACAAGCCGATAGAAAAATTGAATAAGCTCGCAGTTTGTAAATACTGTAATATTGAAACGATACAAAAGTTTGAAGGCAAAAGTTACATTAATAGTTGTGGTGTTACGATATGATGCGGTTTGGATTAAATGCGAATGCTTTTGTTAAAGATTTGCGTCTGGCTGCATTTTTGCGGCAATAAAAAAGAAACGTGTACGGGAAGTGATACAACTAACGAATCAGACATTTAGAGAAAGTTGAAACACAGTCTATATGAAGTGTTTATAATATGTGTAGATTTTGTGAAGTGAACAAAAAACAAAGACAGATTGTTATATCAATTACAACGAGATTTATAAACTTATTTAATAATTTTTATCGTTATGGTCTAGGTTAAAGATTTTATAACTCTGCAGTTTGCCCCTTCCATCACTTTTTTCATGAATGCAGAAAATATTGTCAACTAACCTTATTCGGCAGATAATGATACAGAAAATTATGGAATCCAGTCCCGGATCATTTTTCTGAAGTGCCTATCTCTAGTATTATTTAAACGCAAATATTTTTTATTTTGTAATTTTAGGTTATTGTTAGATTATATGGAGCCCTGAATTGGTAATCTTCTACACAAATAAATGTCAAGATGCACCAAATCACTGGTAAGATATCACACAAATTATGGACTGGACAAGACGTAAAATTGGTCCGCACCCCACCACAACAGAAAACAAACTAGTTAAAGAAACATGAGACAACAATTGAAGCCTCAACAAAGCCCAGAACGACCAGTTCTGTGATATAGCTTTTACTCTCATTCACCTTGTTAGTTTACCTGTTGATAGTCAAATACCAGTAATACGTAAATGGATGGATGACAGTTGTTTGGAATCATCGTAGAGCAGCGAAATGCATTGACTTGCCTACTTGCATATAATTTAATTTCAGAACGCTGGACATTAAAACATCGGGGATTTTATGGTTAAGCTATTCACTATTAAATGTGAGCTTCTCAAAGTGGAATTAAATGTACTTTGAAAAAATTGGCACTTGACAGGTTACAATTTTTAACAAAAGGGCCGATAAAAACATAATTTATGACGCTTCTAAAAATAGATATAGCGAAAATATTTTTTTAATTCTTCCAGCAAGTTATCGATAAAGATGAGGTTTTTCAAGATCAGTTCGCAAATCCACATATACATAAGCAACTGATTAATTAGTTAATTAATTGGCGTAAGATAATTATTGGAATTGTATCGTTAAAAGACAATATAGTCACGAATCATTAATAAAATTAAGAATTTTATTCAAGGATTCGTTATGCACGATAGCAAATCATCAACAAATTCAAAATTTAACCAAGTGATGAAAAGAAACAAAGGATTAGATGCTGCATGCTGAACTAAATAGAAAATTGACAAATTAATTGGTTTATACATATATCACAAATTTAAAAAAAATAGAACAAATGCTTCATGCTTTTGAATCATGCTTAAATGGTTTGGTAACGTCTTAAAATATTTTAAAGGATATCGAAAGTAAGAGCTTTTTGGGATTTAAATTTGCCGATTATAGATTACATAACTTGGATAATCCCATTGTTGCAATTTATTCATTCATCCGGTAGGCACGGCTGTGATTCATATACAAAATCAAGACAAATGCGTCGTAAAATGCTTACCCAAATACTTTTATATAACGTCATTAATTAAGGTACAAATGTTTAGGGATTTTTACTGCAGCTTATGTAATGAATTTTCGACAATAAATGCATATTTCGCTAATCACGATGATTTAAAAAAAAAACTGACGAGAATGAATAGACTAATTATAATTGTCCATAATTCTAATGACTTTGTTCATATGTTGACTGCGCTGTGAGAACTTGGTTCCATATTATACATACAACGGTCAATCTACGTCCTTGATTCGGCCAATGCATTGGATTTGCAAACAAAGGTAAGGCTTCCATCGCTTCTAAGTTCTAATACGACTTGAGCATGACCAACAAATTGAAAACTTCTGCAGTTAACAAACTGTATTTTATTCTTTTTTCCTTAAAAATTCTTTTCATGCAACTTTAGCAAATCGGATGTTCACCTTTCTACTTAGAATGCGTGGTTCCATAAAAAATTAATCAAATTTGACTGATGAGCAGCACGTGGAAGTGCAAAACAGACAAACCAGCTCGGAAGATCGTTTTTTGCAACTATTCAAGTTCTTTTAGAAAAATATCCATTATTGAAATAATTCAACAAAGCAAAAAATATGACTGATCTAACATTTCATTTTCACTCTCAGTTCTTCGAACTTTCTGCAACCAGGCAGTTTGAAATTTTACTTTCAAAATTAAGCATGGATTATTCAATCATTTTATTGAATCCTTTTTCAGACCATTGATACGGATCAATTATTTATTTTAAATTTTACAAATTGTTGATAGCCAAATCAGGTGCAAAAATAAATTAATCAGAATTAGAATTTCCAACTAAACTGTCATTAAGATGTCACTGTAAATTTTACCAAGATTTAAAAGATTTAAAGGCGCAAGTAAATGAAAGTAAATGAGGTAATTTATTAAGCCAACCACCATCGGCGTAGATTTATTTATACATTTAGTATTTAGATTATAATAGATAAATTGAAATTTATTTAAAAACAGTAGGTTATAATCCTATTATTGAATTGTTCACGATTTAAAGGTGTGTTTGACAAGAACAAATAAATTGAGTAAAAAAGGTTGCGAAGTCAAGGGTTAAATCGTGTCCACTATTTCTAATCTAATGTCGGAATGTGATTGTGTATAATTTTACTTTTCTACTCACTAAAATCCTTTCGTTGCAGACTCCACCCTCCATTCAATTGCTAATTTTATGATAACGAAATAAAATATTGGAGCTTAAATATTTATTGATTGTGGTAATCTTAAATTGTGACATGACTTGGCATCATTTCACTTGCTGCTCTAGTCTACTCTTTTAAATATTATATTATGACGGTATCTTAAAAAATCAAATTCTACAAATCCCTTCTCAATGACAGAAATAACATTTTGTGAATCCAGAAAGAAAAAAAAATATGAACGAAAAGGTTATATCAATTCAATAACAAATGCAGCGTGTTAGAATTGATTTTGTTTGCGTTAATGAGTCACCTTTAAAATTAGAAATTTAGCCATGATCATTAAGTGATGGGATAGAATTCTGAAACTTTTCTGCATCGTGACGACCTTTGAAACAGAAGTAGAAGGAAATAGCAGAATAATGCAATTAAACTACACCCACAAAGTACTGTTTACAGTTTAATTCTTGTACGTAATTTAAAAGATTGGTTCCTGCCTTGAATTCATTTCTTATTGACACTTTTCATTGTGACTTCCTTTGTATAAAAAAGATATAACTCGACGTATTACGTATTTCCATAAGTCACACCTGAGTTTGTTTATATAACATTATCTAATACAATTAACAAAGCAAAGTCACAAATACCGATGGTTAATTGGAGAAATTCTCTATTTTTCATCTGCTAGGTACAAGAATTAACAAGCACTGGGAACTAGTTCAGTAGACGAAGTAGTGTTTATATCTATGTATTTATAACTTGCACTTTCATTTGAGTAAAACAAAGGAACGATTGTCAGATAGATACATTATGCAGCCGGATGCCCTGGGCTATGTCTTTTGCTTTGCAACCAACTCCAATTCTATGAATAATGAGCAATGACAATTAGCTCAAGTACCACAAACGAGAATTGAATCCTTATAAAGAAAATGAAATAAATAAAACTAATTAAATAAGACGGTTATACTAGCTGTGACTTAAGAGTAGTAATTTTATTTGCAGAAATTACATATCACGCACTAGATAAAAAAAATCCTTAATCCTTCCTTCCTCTCATTTATTATATACAATAATATTTATTAATTACAAATTGTTTAAAAATAATTTTGATTTGCTTTCTGTGTAGATTCAATTATATATTTCGTGTTAAGATTAAGAAGTAACAAGTATGTTATACGAAATTGATTTATTGCATCTCTTAGTGAGACATTCACGAGATGCATCATCAATCAAACCTAGACCCTTAAATGTCTTTCGCAATGTTTACTGCATATGTGACGAAACTTCAAAACTGCATCGATTATTATTATCTTAGTCGTGTGCATATAAGATTGTGATTAATGCAGTACAGGAGAGTACACTTCTCATTATGATACTTTGCTGTCATCTTATCAATTTTGAATCCCTTAAATTAATCGCTATATAGTTAACTTTATTCAATACAATATTCTTTTGGTATTTTTGCCAATAGATCCAAATAACAAATAATTAGGTTAAAATTAGTGAGAATATAATAAGTATTGTCTGCCACTACATTGAGACTAATAATAATGCACATAAATTATGCCGACATAATAGTCCGAATACAATCCACACAGCCCTAATGATTTCAAGCATCTTCGAGCAAGTAAATTTGAATGTAAGATATATTGGCAAAATAAGAGTGAGAGTTTTTTCCATAATTTTGTCATAAAATAATTTAGTTGTTATTCATACATTGGACATAAATGAGGGATCATACACTGCAATTATTCATTAAATCATGACTATCCCAATAATCACTAATTCATTAATATGTACAACGATGTCTATAACTGCAATGCACAAGAAACAAATTTAACTAGTTCAATATTTGTTATTATTTGGTATTGAATTTCAAATCGCACATTGTTGCACATCAAACAATTTGCAGCTACAGCTATGGTTAAGTAACTTGAGCGAATTATGCAACTTTTGGACTTTAAATGTAGCAAAGATTATGAAGTAACAAGTGCACAAGTGCATCCTCTGCGAGATTGAAATCTGAAATGAAAGGCAGTGCAGCAAACGAATGTCCGATGCAAACGAATTGCAAATCGATGACATGTATTTTAGAGCAGAAAAATATTTATTGCAGACTTGAATTGACAACTATCATAGAACCGGTATTTCTCGTTACAACTGGCTGGCTATAGTATTGGACTTTTTCTATTATCTCACCTGCAATTTTATCAACTCAATAAATCCATAATGTCAGATTATCTAATAAATTAAACATGTCACAATTATTTTTATTAAATAATAATAATTCTATTATAAAATTTCACTTTTAAAATTGACAAAAAAGTGTTTTGCTACTTATATAACAAGAACTTTTATAAAATATAATGCCAAACAGTGGTTCATTTTATAACTAATTTTCTCACGACTGTCTAAATTTGTCGCCAGTTATATTGTCATTTAAGTACATAGATAGAAATCAATGCAACTTATCGCATTGAAAATCAGAAAACAAATACAAAGTTCCTTCCTGACTAATGACTTTCATAAAGCTTTTTCTGGTAAATTCATGTAATATTAAGGTTATACAATCGCATGTTTAATTAATAATAAACCATCAAGCTTTATTGGTTTGCAAGTGAAAATGCAATAAATAACGGATACAACAAATATATGAATTCTTATAAAAAATGTATTTCTTACTTTAAAATTGAAAGTCGTTCGTTGTAAAAAAAACACTCTTTATGCATGAAATAAACTGCAACAAAAACCTAAAAAAATTGATGCACTTTATCGTATTTTTTTGGAATATACAATCACAGTTGAAATGCACTCTTATAAAAACACAGACTGTATAATAAAAGCAATGTGTCTATAATAGCATATAGTTGTAAAAATACCAAAACCAATTTACGAGACCCTCACGCTAAATTGTTACCCAATCTTTCCATATTTGCCCATTACCCAAATAATTCTAATGTAAATTTGGGGACCAATGAAGCAGAAATACAAAATTATTCAAGGTTTGCATAATTTTGTAGTTCTTAATTTGTAATGAAGTGAATAAAGTCAAAGTTCAAACAACTTATTGGCATTGAAAATTTAAATAATAACAATGTTTATTTAAATTTTCAATGTAAAAGCTGACCCATTGCATTTTAGATAACGGGAGTTTGGCAAATATTTATTTGGTAGTAAGTAAATTAATTTGGAATTAACCACATTTTAAAGAGCAACATATAGTAGTCGTGTATTTTCTTAATATTAAAATAAACGTAATCATTGAAATTTGTTTATCAAAAAGAGACTGACGATGAGAAAAATGTACAAACTTGAAGCAACCGAAAGTTTTTACCATGTCACGACGTTTCTTTTTTTGTGCTTTTTAAACAATTTTTTTTGAGTGATTAACAAAGGAATATTTACATTGCGAATCTTTGTTGTCTCAAATGTCTCAATCTATATATGTCTGTATATATGTATTTTACGAGATATTTTCACTACCAATGTTGAAAATGGACTTACCACATTCTTTGACAATCCGATATAATATTTGAGCACTTTCCTTCAACTAAATCCAATTTGTAAATTTATTCAATCCACAAAGATTATTGAAACCGAATAATTTATTCCGTCTTCGGCCAGATTCCAATTACAGACAATGATTTGATGCCAGAAATTTTATATGAAAATATATTTGAACAACTCCAAATTATAAAGCAGTTAGAAGAAGTGTGAAAAAATGAGAGTAAAAATGAAAAACTTGGAAAGTGAAAAATTAAGCTTGCAATTTTCACTCCATTCCCACAAATTGTTGTTGGTCACTCGAAACAAAAATTAAAAAACTGTAAATTTTACCAGAAAGTTTTTAAAGGTTTTAGGGCGATTTTAAAACTAATTTGTCCCATGTTCGCACTTTACTATGATTAAATTAAAAGTCCATTGCATGAAATGCAAGCCAAGTCTCACAACGAAATATGAAACTAATGTATATATTACTGGGGATTGAGGGGGATAAATTGTCCTCTGTTGTCAACACTTGGGCTAACAGAAGACTACTGCTAAAAGCTTCTTTGAATTTCTTGTTAAACAAGTTTCCAATGCAGTGATTCGTAAAGCAGGTAGCAATTTTAACGAACTGTACTCCTACCTTACGTCCAAATATCTTTAGAGATAAAAATTTCAAAGCTGCATGTAATGCATAACGCTATGTTTTGAGATTCATTTAATTCATTCATATTCTACAGGATGGAGAGGAATAATAGTTAAATAGGCCTTTGCCTCAACATCAATATAAAAAATGTGCAAAGACTGTTACCACCTCTGAAACCAAGAAGTAGAACCAAATCAAACGACTTAACCATCTCATAAATGATAAACGAGGGAGAAATCTTACAATACATTAGAGAGTAGCGCAAAACTGCAAAGGGTCGGACCTAAGACCTAAATGTGTTGGAGTTAAGGGGTTATATTGAAAATGAAACTGACGTTTTATCTCACAGCTTTAAAAATTCTATGTTGGGCAGAGGGGAATTTCCTTGCGTTCATTTTTGTGGTTGTTGGCAAATTAAACGCTTATGAAAGGGATAGTGTTTTTTGCTATGCCATTATTACTCATTGCAGCAACCAGACAAAAGTGCTAAAGCATAAATATGACACTAGTTTATTAATGCAAACTAAGATGAAAATTAAAGATTCTAAATCTAAATAAACATATTGACATTCGCCGATTTTCTAAACTAAAAGAAAAAAAATAAATCTTTCTAAATTCATTGCCAAAATAAATTATTAAAATTATATGCTCATTTAGAAAGGATCATTGATAATTAGTTCTGAAATTTAATCTTTTGCCCAAAGTGAAAGCACATAAAATCACATGCTCAACTTACGCAAAAATTCACAAAACATAATAAATTAATTATTACCAATCTCAATTTTTACTGCAAGATGTCAATATTTTGGGAATGCTTTGAAAGGCAACCATTTTGTTATACCATCATGTTTTATGTGTATTTCTTGGTCAATTAATAGTAAGTATACCATTTTGTGACCAACACATTTAATTTGAGATGTCGCACTTTACTCTAAACAATCTACCGATCAGTCTGATGAAATATAATAGTAAATAAAGTCGACATTAAAAAATTGCTCTACTATTTGTCTGTTGGTATTTTACTTGAATTTGTGAGATCTCATTTTGCTAACCCAGTTAATCAGTCACCGCAAAGACGTCTCAGCTCTGATCATTTTGGTATATAAAGCGATCTTGTTATCAATATATTGATCTGTATGTATCTGTTGTCACACTCACTCTATTTGGCGAAAACAAACTTCCTTGCAATTGATGGTACAAAATTAGGTTGTTCATTTGCATAGTTGACATAAACATTGAATATGCAAGACCTGATACCGTGAACCATTATGTTGTGAACCTATTATATAATAACTATGAAATATATTTCCTTTTGAGAATGCAAATATTGCACAGAAAATGAAAATTGTCATTAAGACAACATCATAAGGTTATTTTTGGATCTTTGTTGGTGGTTTTTAACCGAAAGTATTGACTGAAGAAAATTATATAAACAAGCAATTATTTTAAAATGTGTCAATCCATTTAGAAGAGTAGATAAGTCAGCATTGTTTTGAGTAGTAGATAATCAAGGCCCGTGAATGATATTTATCTAGGTATAAAACCTTTAATCTTTGATACCAATCAAGATGTTACACAAGTTTGTATCTTTGAGTGTGCGGTTTGCGTTGCTGATTTGTAAATCAAAATGCATAATCGATTATTTTATTTTGGTAATTTGATTCACTCCCTGCAATTCATTCTCACAAAAATACTGCATCCAGTTGCCTGTAATTTGTTTTCAATTCTACCACACCCAGTTGGAATGAGCCAAATTATCAACTCAATGTTAATTAATAACATGCTTTCGTCATCAAAACCCTTCAGAGCCAGACATGACAAACATAAAATGTGGCAAAGAGTAATGTCTAATTGATATAGAGTTTCAAATTATGAACAGGCATTAGCTCGATATGTATTAATTAATATCTAAGAGTTGTTTAAAAATGCTTAAATATATTCGCCAACATTTTTGAAAAGTTGTCATTTATTATCACTTCTGCAACTGCCAGCAAAGAATAGCTTATAATAATAATCCGATTCATGATTTACATTGTGCCTACTCTACATACATATATATATATATATATATATATAATCTTTTGTTCCCGATGACAATTGACTGACTGACGGATGATGAATCTTAGCAAGACCCAATTTCTCTTAGGACTAATTAAATGGGGTTTGTTATTATAAATATAATGGGGTTAGATTTGCAGATTTTTAATTTCAACGTCCAAGGTCTTAATCCCCCATACT
>JAQIXN010000532.1:0-35608 GCA_034698145.1 Proisotoma minuta
CTAATGAATTTCAGTTTCAAGAGAGCTCATCCTGATAAATATTTGTGAGACCCTTTGACTGTTGTTGTTGGTGGCTTGGTATTTGCGGGGGCTCTACAGACAGATCGCATACCGGAAGCTCTGTGGTGTGAATTTCAGGAACTTCATTTATTCATTCCCTCAAGAATTCCCCAAGAGGAGTTCTAGTTGTAGCAGCTGCTAATGTGAGTTCAGGGGGTCAATTGTGGTTTCACGCTGTAAATGTCAGTTGACGTGTTTCAATATCCGTAGGTCACATCTAAAAGCCAAATCTATATAAGCAATACTAAGGAGGAAATCAATCAGGAAACGGCGCAACTTCAGTCGGAGGCTCATCAGATTTATTATCCAGGATTAGATAGTTAGTTACAAACATTGGTGGCACATACAGAGATGCCATTATTATTATTATATATATATATATAACACACAATTAATATAACATGCCATAAAATTTGCATCATCGCCTTCAACATATTCTTCCCTTATTACTATAAATATTATAACTATAAATAGTAATAAATAAATCAGCTCCACTGACAAAAGTGAGCGTATTGAGTCCGATTGGTTTTATGCTACATATATATTACATAAAACAACAAACTCGAGTTGGCTCAAAACCACCCATTATTGTGTTATGTATTTATATAGATTTATGTTTGTGTAGTAGTATCATTATAATAATAAATAACAATATATTTGTTCAATCATCATAACAATATGATTTGCCACACAGTGACGGATTCTATTAATACTTTGTAACACCTTAATACATATATGTATAATAATATAATATATATATATATATATATATATATATATGTAATTAATGGATGAAAATAATCAAAGAGTATATAGTAGTAGATAATAATAATAATAATAGTAATGATGATTAGTATACAGTAGAGCAGATGAAGAGGTTTTCCAAACATGAATGAGACCAATTATCCTTACTTATGAATTACTTTAGTCTCTAATTTCTCATATACAGTAGACCATAAAACCCAGCATGGCGTATTATTGTGACACTCTTTGAAATACTTGGGGCTGTGTGAAGAAAGTGATTTGAATAATATATCTTCTCTCTCTCCTCCATTAGACTAGTTTACAACAATAATAAATGAATGGTAAATATGAGAAGCAATTGCTCCATAATATGCCGTAAGTAAAGTTGGAGAGGTATCGGAAGTGGAATAAATGTAACACTGGGAATCTGAGTGCTGGGATGTGAGAAGAATCCCGGAGCTCTCAAGGTTTTTGATTCACACAACTTTTCCACCAAAGTCCACATCATAATTGTGCAGACCAAATATGGGGACCAAAAGCTCTTAGCCTACATATACATATATATATATATATCGGTTGATAAGTTAATTATGTAGTTGTATGTGTAACAACCTCGCTATCACATTGTAAAAATTTGCTATAGTAATCATTTTCGTGAAATTCGATGGTTGATTGTATTGCACAGAATACTGAGAAGGGGAAAGTAAGTGTTTTCTATTATACTCAAAGGAGGAGTTATTAAATTACTACTCGAGTAGCTTAAGTAGTTATTAGTGTATAGTATGTATGTGTGATTAGAATTAGAGCCAGTCAAGTGTGTTCATTAATATTAATTATTATTTGTCTATTATTATAATATAATGCCCATATATAATGCTGTTTGTTGAAGGTCGGTAAGATTGACAGGGCTTATTATATAGGAATGCAAAAATAGAGAATAGATCAGCTATCACATTTAGGTGTATTATTATTACATAGCGGAGGCTTCCACTCTCAGTGTGTCGGGGGAAAGGGAGACGGGGAAAATGAGATTAATGGTTGGGCGACAATAAACTAAGGGAATCAAATAGATGGGAACAGAGAGCAATTATTGTTTTCCTTGGCAAGTAAGTAAGTACAAGTACACCCCACGGAGGCATAAAGAGAATTCTCTCCCATCATATCCAAGACACTATTATTATACCTCACCCTCATTATTGCCATCCTAGACACAAAAAGAGTTGCGAGACTTACAACCACGTTTTTTATCCAGACCCTATTCATAAATTCAACATCCAAACAAGTCTTCTCCTCGTCACTTGAACACTTCCATTTTTGACTTACACCCAAATAAAATTGACCTACCAAATCCAGGCTAACACGACCAACTAACTACTTACTTATATATAACTCTTTCTTTCTATATATAAGTATATATGGTAAAAAGTTCTCATCAGTTGGACATATCTCCTTTCTCTAGCTCTTTTTCTCAAGGCTCTTTTGCAGAATGTGATGTGAAAGAGAGAAATGAAACAAATTTCAGTCAAAGTTGCCCAAGCCAGTTATTACAAGTTTTTCTACTTTCGACTTTATTATGACAATGCTCTTTATTGCGTAAAAGGGTCCACAAGTTTAGTGAATGACTTAGGCTGCCAAGATAATCATCTAACTAATGCCGTCCCAACGAAGAAGAAGAAGAAAAAAAAAACTTTTCTCTTCAACTAAGTATTGTAGTGAAGAGATATCTCTGGTATTTGAGGGAAACTGTTGGCTTGTGTGTAATCTCCAATTGAGCTCAGCCTAAAACAAACATTGTTAAACAGTTTGGGCTTTTTCTTTTTTTTTTACTGACTTTGATATTGGGATTTAAAAAGATTGTGTTTTGTTTGAACATGTGATCAAGGGAAATTTGCGAGGAGAAAGTCGACATATGACATATCTGTGACCTGCTCAGCGTCCGTAATTGGTTTACTTGGATAATGGGGCAAATCCCTTCAAGTATTAGAGGAGAAAGTTGTTATTTTACAGGTGAGGATATTATAACTGTTGGGAAGCGATACATTGATCTTCCCGGATTCTTTGTGTCCAAGTCAGAGAGCTTACTGTTGTGTTTCCTGTCATGACGGCCACTCTCTATGACCCTATCTCATCCAATAGAATTCTTTGGAAAAGCTTTTGGTGAAAAAAAGAATGGGGAAAATAAAGTCCGGACAGGCATCGCAATTTGGCTACTCCCATTTTGACATTTCTCTGGCATGGAATGCTTGCTCAGACCACCACAACTACATGTAATGACATGTTCATATTAGAAAGCAAGTCGCATGAAATTAAACTTTTCCTCTCTTGTTCCCAGTAACAGAAATTCTTTCTCCATCTGTCAAACATTGTTGTTGTAGTTGGAATGAAGGAGCCGTTTGACTGGATGGGAAAACACGGCCAGACAACCTGACTCAATGACTTACAATTAGTTGCTGGCTTCAAATTGGGGCAGGGTGAAAGTTATTTGAAGAAAGTTGGAGCAGTGGATCAAGATGGATAGAGAAGGCGGCTATTTAATGCACAGCGTGCTGACTGAGACTCAACCGTTCAATCAGACTCTCCTTTTATCTTACAGACTTTCTCTACATGTTGCACAAAACACAAGGCTTTCAAATGCAGGAAACAACGTGGGCTTTCAACAACTCGCAACTTTGACTCAAGTGTTGGCTGGCTACAAGTGTTGGACTTGAATTTATTTAAACTTTCTCCCAATAAACTCTCCACATTTTCTTATCCCCATCAAAGCATCACTTTTATTCTCCTAAATAACTCCCTGGGTCAGCCTGGAAGGAAACTCTGAAGCGGATGAGAAGACACACAGTCACGCCCTTGCTTGCCTCAACAACATTATACAAATTTATGCCACAATATGGTCTCCCAAACTTAATTTTTATTCCACAGTTGTTAACAACATTCAAAAGTAGTAGTATATAGTACTAGTCCATAACTCAACGCTCTGGCTTTCGATCACGAACAAAATGTTAATCCACAAGCTCACAAACTAAATCAACTCTCAAAGTCAACAAACAACACGGCCAACGGGGCAATTCGTATAGTAAAATTTATCAAAAGGACGACACTGAAAGTGGACTGCTTCCTTTTCATATAATATGTATATGTATTATACTGCCTTATATAATCTCTTTTGTTTTCCACTTTTTATAATCATGTATGAATGTATTTATTTGTATAGGTATAAATAGAAGTAATAATTAATAATAACATTGGGTATTTTCAAAGGAAAAAGAAAAATAAAGAATTTAGTGACAAACTCATCCCAATTATTATCATGTATAATAAATGTGTACATACATAAGATGTTTGTCAAGTATATTGTAAGTCATATTGAGGCCCTCAATTTGAGGGAAACATTATTAAGAAGAAGTTAATCAAGTCCATGATTGTCTGTTATCCAATCAAGTTAAAAAGTGTTTAAAGGAAATTTTAGCAATTGAGATGAGTGGAGCTAATTTCTTTTTGTAAGAAGCAATAAAGGGGAAAGATAACAAGTTTTTGTGTGTGTTCAAGTCGTTAAGATGATAGAATATTCTACAAAGGTTTGCAATACATTAGTCGATTTAGTGATTGAAAAATGTGTAATGGAAGACAGTTTATATTCTCATGTAGTAAATCCTCAGTGTTTTCTGAATGTATAAGGCAGTCAGTACTATTATTGGTGCTATGTATTATATCTCTCAAAGTCCCTTGTTCCGACTTTCTCCTTCATCCATCATGCTAATTGGTTTCCATCCTCACCTATGCTACAAAGAATCTCAGCAAAACTCAATCTTTACATTTGATTCATGGAAAGTTTTATTCAGATTGGCGGAGCTCAAGGCCTATACCACAAATCATAATAATACAAAGGAAGAAAAAAATTGAGCCAGTGGCATTTAAACTAAAAAGTTAAATTTAGCCCATTAATGGAAGGGGAAAGTGAGTATTAAAATAAAAGGTTGCCTCAGTTTCTCTGCTAGATTAGATATTAAAAGTAAAGTTACTATAAAAACAGATCGGACAAAGGAGAGAACGAGAGCACTTGTCACCAATTCTGAATAATGAATGAATTACTTATAAAACCGTTCACATCTGCGTTTGCCATGAATCAACAGCTCTCTCTCTCTCAATTTCTCTCTATGCAATGCTCCAGGTGGTCACAAAGACAGAGTTGGTTCTAATTTTCAACTCTACCATTTCAAAAAGCTGACACGATCCAACATTTTATTTGACAAGTCCATTGGAGGAAACTTTGAAATTAGGCAACTGATTGTGGTTCCGCTCAACACAAGCCGACGCTTTCTATACATTCACGTGTTGAAAGGCAGTCTTCTTATTGGTGAGTACTTTCTTATTAACTGAAAAGTTAAAAGGAGTGAGCCAATCTTGAAATAAGTGCTACAAAACGTACAAAGGAGATGAAAGGATTTACCTGTTTATTTAAAGAGGATACGTCGAAATGCTCGACGAAAGTCCTTGTTGAATATTGTGTAAATCACTGCGAGAAAGAGAGAAAGAGAAAAAAAATTGTTTGAACAGAACTTTGCGTTAGTCAAATAAATAAGTAGGACTAAGTAAGTAGCTGAGAGTATTATGGGAGAGTTAAAAATTACCTGGATTGAGGGCAGAGTTCATGTAGCCGAGCCAGAAGGCGATGGCAAAGCCCCAGGGTGCAACATCACAGGAAGGGCAAAGTGGCTCTAGAATGTAGAGAAAGAAGAAGGGAAGCCAGCAGAGGATAAAGGAGCCTGAAGATTAGTTGAGGAGATGGATATTAATTAATCTATCACAAGAAGAAGACTTGACTAATATTCTGCTGACCAACTCACCCATGATCAATCCCAAAATAAGTGTGGCACGTTTTTCCTTCTTCCTCGCAATCCTCCTCTTTTCTCTTTCCGGGTCTCGGATCTCTTGCTGCAATTTGCAAAAAGAAAAAGAAAAAATAACAACCAGCTCTTTTTGGAGAAAGTAGGAAAGACGAAGGTTAAGTCGCCCATAATGACGGAATTGGTTTGACTAGCTATGGGATAATGGTGAATTGGATAAGTGTTATTCATAGCCCTTTAGCTTTACAACAACAACAACAACAACATGGATTGGAAACGAAACTAGCTTTGGGTGAAGACGGAATCCTTCTTCTTCTTCTTGGAAGAGACAATAGAGCTACAAAGGGCAAAGGTCTAAATCGATTCCATTTTCTCACCACCAGCACAACTTCATCTCCCATATATTTCAGCCCTTGCTTGTCTTATATGTAAACACTATTCATGTATTGCCCCAAAGACAGGGAACAACTTTCACTCTTTATTGCCAAGCTTTATGCCAACTCTCATCCACTTATCCCCGTATCTCTTTCCATCAAAATCTACATGAATCTGCTAATTTACTCTCTGGCTCATAAATCCCTTGCTCAATTTCTACAATTATAAACATCAACTTTTATCTAATAATATTGTGAGAGTAAATTAAGTTTTCTGAGTTATCTGCTGCCATAATGCCATGATATGGCGATATGAAAGAGAGAAAGTTGCTAACTTACTTTAGGAGATGGGAGTTTCCCCATGTCCAGAACATCTCTTCGTGCTTTGTTGGAGGCGGATGCAGACTTTTTGCCAAAGAAGGGTTGACATAACCTTAGCTTTAGAGGCTTTACCACGCCGCAGCGACTCACGGCCCCAGAATCAGATGAAGAAGGCTCAACGTCACTCACAGGGTCTGTGTCCAGCTGAAGACGAGAGCAGGAGCGTGATAATGTACCCAAGATGTGAACGTCTCCATTTAATGAGAGACTGGATGATGTTCTCCAGATAGTGGGAGTGTCCACTCGGAGAAAGTGGAGTTTATTACGTTTGGAGCGTTTGTTGGACGAGGGTTGTATTGCCTCGTCTGCAAGGCTGGCCCCATTGGATTGCAGTTCGGAAATGGCATTTTCCAGCTCACAAACTGCCAGTGTGGTCTGAGGGGGGGATGATGAGTTGGGCAACCCCTGTTTCAAATGTACCGTGGGCACCAAGGGCTGGGAAGTACCGTACTCGGTATCAGAATGGTCCGAGCTCAGCTCTGGCTCAACAACAACATCTTTACAACTATTATTATCAGAAGAAGGGGGACAGCCCGGCTGTGGGCCCTCTGTATTGCTCTCTTGATTATCCGAATTGGCGAGTTCAGTCTGTTGTTGACTTACTGGGTTAATAATCACAATGTCAACATTAATAGCACAGTCAGACGTGGGAAGAGGTTCAGCAGCTTCCTCACATTTTTCACTAGAGTCAACTCTTGATATTGTTAAATGAGCGTCCTTAAAAGGTTCTGGCGACTTTCTTGCCTCTGCAGCTTGTTCTGGGGAACAGCTTTCCACCATAATCTCTGGCTTTGTAGAAGTAGAAACCGTATCGCCCCCACCACCCCCATTACCCCCATTGGTAGTTGCTGTTATTGTTGCGGTAGTTGTTACTGTTTCCAAAGGGTCCTGGAAGCCTACCTGTTTGACCGTCCTCCCATCTGGTGTCGGCGGAAGACTTGGGGCCCGGAAGGAAGAGTCAGGCTTTTTAGAAAACGAAGTATCCACAGTTACAGTGGAAGAAGATGTTATAGTTTTGGTGGTTGGGGTCGAAGGTAATGCGGTATGATGATCTTCTATCTCGATAGAAGCCAGATTTGGTTTTACCTTTGGGGGTTTGCGAACTGCTCGTCTAGCTCTTGCTCGAGCTGCAAAATATATGCGAATGTATACGAACACCATAATACAACTTGGGATGTAAAAAGAGCCGAGGGCAGAATACAGAACGTAGCCGATCTCTCTGCTCAACTGAAAACCACAAAAGATATAATTCATATCATCATTGTCTTTAAGAAATTAAATTACTAATGAGTTTTTATAATAAACACTATCAACCAGGCAACCAACTTTCTCTTGCAGACTTTCTCCTTGTCACATTTCATTTCATTTTTTTCCATTTTTTTTAGCTTTTGAAAAGAATCTAAATCTCCCAAAAGCTTATACATATTTATTATAAAAACGCAGATTTTAAAAGAAAATGATTTTGTGGAATGTATTTCATTGTCATGAGAAACAATCAGTTTTAATTAAAATCTAAAGAAAAAGTGCCGAGTAAAATATGGGTTGGTTTTTTAAATAAATGTTTCGACATGCATATTCATAAATTGTAGCCTGGAAATTTTTCACATTTCAAAATTATCTTCTTTGGGCTTTGTGGAAGCATTTGCATAAAATGGCCATAACAGTAGCTAGGAGAAACCAGGCGGCATAATGACGTGAAAGATAAGGGACAAAAATACACACATTTATCCTTCCTTTCACTTTGCCATTCATATCTCCAGATTTTTAGCCATTTAAAAATATGACGGGCCTCTGGCTGTGGAAGCACTTATTCTTCAGCTTCTGTCCAACAGCCAACTGCAAGGACGACGTACGTACGCTTCTGCTAGATTTGATCTACTTTCTTCTTTCCTCTGACCATGGAATTATTACACAAACTACTTTAGTGGAAACCATCACCATCAGAGAGAGAGAGAGAGACAGAGTTTCTGGGGAACTTGTTCATTATTCAATGTTTCCAAAAAGAGAGAAGAGAAATCATGCAAACTTATCCCATCATCATGGTCATCTGTCCACAAAACGTAATGGGCAGTGGAAAGGTGAAAGACATTTTTCATTTCAGAGATAACAAACCATGACTATGTGACTTGACTCTGTATAAGTAGTGGAGAGAAAATCAACGGAAATGTAAATTGTCATTTCCCGATGGCTCTTCATTAGCCCTGGAAATGAGTAGTGGTTATGGACAGAGCAAAAGCACTACAAAATTAGTTTCATAGGATGTTGTATATTAATTCTCACAACTTGAACATCAACTCATCATGTTTATCTTGCTGTAAAACGTGCTTGATTGCAATTGACTATCCTAAGTATATACTCTTGCTTACTATTATATATGGATGTATATGCATAACGATATATTTACATTGAGCCGCAAAACTGTACACAAAATCAGTAAACAAATTCCTGGAAACTGGAACGATAAATAAAAAAAAATGTTATGATGTAGGTTTCTCTGCATAGCTATGATGCGGTAAAGTTTTTTTCCTCCATTCAAATTTCCACAATAATAATGCTTTTGCAATCTTCTCAACCAAACATAATACTACTTTCTTCTTCTTCTTCTTCTTCTCCAAAGCAGTAGCAGCAAGACATGACTCCTTTATTGTGGTCGATAATAGAAAAAAATGCTAAGCCTCATTTATAATAAAAAGTAGTATCTATTGGTTTGTCTTTCATTTTGTGATGTCTTCCGATTTGAATACAGAAGAAACTAAAGTTGTGCCTGAAGATGAGTTCAAACTTTGTTGGAATTGGAGTGGCATTGAAGTTCTTATTACTGGGGACTCTTTATTTTTTTTTTATCCTAAACTAAATTTTATATTGTGTAACGCTGACTATAAAGAGAGAGAGAGAGAAAGAGAGAGAGAAAGCGTCATGAGATATTTCCAAAAAATTTTCCATGTCAAGTCCAAAGAAGCAGAAGAAACTGACCGACTAGCAGACTCTGAATCCATTTATTATTAAAGTTTTTTCTTCTTGTCATTATTCTACCACTGCTGTGTTGTAATTTTAGTTCCATTGAATAGACATTGTATTGCCGGCAGCTGTTTTTGACACTATTATTTTCTCAAAATATGTTCAATTTGTTTCCCTCAAATTTCCCGAGTGAAAAAAATAGTTTGAAAAGAAAAGTTTTGCTGAGAACCTGGTGGTGGTCTTAAAGCATTAATTAATGTAAGAGAAAGAAAGTTGTGACGCTTAAAATAGTGGGGGCTATTAAATGGGGGTTGGATTATGTAGGTGGCTCATTAGTGAGTAATGAGATGTTTTACGTGGAGACTGACAATAGGAAATATGAACTTTCTCCTTTTGTTTCTTTGGGTGAAATTTATGGTTGGTTGGATGGTCCCAACTCTGGAGAATAATGTATCGGAAATTAAATTTTAAAGCTTACTTGGGTGGCCACCCTACAGGCAGCCAGGCTTTTCAAATTAGGATTTATATTGTCTGGATTATTTATGGGAAAACACATGACCAACAAAGTTTTGGGAGCTTTCATACTAATACAGACCAAGGAGTTATGAAAAGTAAGATTTACATTGAAAGCAATTCTAATCGTATTATTCAAGACATGGGAAAGTTTCAATAAACTAGGAAATTGCGTTAGAGTAGCACCACACCGGAGAATAAGCCACCACCACTACTAGCAAAAGAAGAAAGAAAGTAAGAAGAAAGCGCGTCTTCTACTTACTGCTGCATATATACATACATAGTATGAGTCCTACTACCATTACTACTACTACTAATACTACTACTACTACTTACTGACTAAAAAGTTTATAAGTCGTCAACTCAGCACTTTGCCATCGGCAACTGTGTGCCAAAATGACTGCAATAAGAGTTTGGCATCCATTGATCCGAAAATGGGAGGAAGTAAGTACAAAAAGTTAAGGGGCAAGTAGTTGATGTGATTTGATTGACTTTGGCTCAGATGTTTTTAATTGGGAAAACTAATCCTGCTTGAAAGTTGGTGTTTTTGGGGAGGGGTGGGGTATATAATTTAATGGAGGCTAAGTGATGCAAATGCATGGAGGAAAGGAATCTCATTGAGAGTGGAGTTACTCCTGTCGTGGGGATTGGGTAAGTGAAGAAGAGAGGACGAATGTCAACTACTTTCCTTTCATCTCCCACCAGTGCCCAGGGCGAGTATTGTGTTCTTATCCATTTCATTCTTCCCTTTCATCATGAGAATGAAAGTTGAATAAATTAGGAAGACGGGCTTTAGCTATCTCCTCAACCAGATCATGTTCTACAGTAATTGCACACATGGCCAAGTGGCCCCCTCTTTCTTTGTCTGGACCCCGAGGAGCAGGCCACTGCTATTAACTCCAACATTAGGATGAATCTTTGATGCCACTCTCTCTCTCTCTCTTTTGAATACACAATCATCCATTGTCTTCTTCTAACAATTTGTCCACACATACATATGTACATATCCAGCCTCATTCAAAATTAATGCCAGCCAGCAGCAGCAGCAGCAGGATTTTCAGCAGCAGCCAGCCAGCCAGCCAGTCACCAGTTGGTCTTGGAGAAAGCTTAGAGATATGTATGGATGGGTTAAGCTAATTGGAGGTTAGTAGGAGTGATATTTTGCTTAGTAGTTTAAAGGGGATCAAAGTTGATGATCAGTGAAGGAGTCTCTGTCTGCTATTCTCTGGGAGCATTAGGAATGCCGAAAAGGAAGGGAAAGGAAATGAAAGATGAAAGAGGGATAAGGAAGAATTCTTAGCTCTGCTCATCCCTCCCAAGGAATATAATAATACATTACAAATACATTCCCTCCATTATACAGACTCACTCCATTTTATTCGCCACCACGTTGTATTTCGGGATATTGTGTTCCACTTCCACTCGGCCTACAAAAACTTTGTTGTAATAGTTTCTGTGGCGGAAGGAGCCTTCTTGGATGGGATAATACGCCGCTCTCTGTCCACGATAAACAAGTCTGTTGGGAGGAACTGAACAGAAAATCCGGCAAATACATAATCCGCTTATTCTTCTTCTTTTTAGTGAAATCATCCCAACGGGTCCTCTGTGTCCCCTTCTTCTTTGGACATTCAATAAACCAACAGTCGTCCCGACCAAGAAGATCAGTGGCAAGCAACGTTTACGGACCAACACAAAACTCCCATGAATAAAGCTTGGATTCATTTAACAACCCAACAAACTGACTTAACACATGAGAAGGGCTAAATAATCCTACACCAACAAAGTTAGGCACGAATTCAAATTTATCATATCACTTTCCAGTCCGTTTGAGGAGCTGTCAGAGCTTCCAAAAGAAGGGAAAATTGTAAAAATCTTTCTCCTTTTTCCTTTCTCTCTCTTTCTTTCTCCCAAATCCGTCCCATCAAAAATCCAACCACATTTTCCAAGTCATCTCCATTAATCTTATATCGGCCAGACCCAGGAGGGCTATCAAATGAACCAATACCAGCCTCCTTCCCAAAGCCTTTCCCCCGTCATTTCCAGCTCCTTTCCTCCAAATTAGCATTTGTTACCTTCATCACGCTTAATTTGACTCATTTTTTGAAAAATGTATCGGCTTGCTCTTTATGCCCCAAATTAATGGGCCCACATTGCTTACCAATTTGTTTCCATTAGTCCAACGACACTATCCCTGCAATTTACACATCTGATTTTGATGGCTCATCAATTTTACCAAAGATTACAAGTAAAAATTATTAATGAGTCATTAGATGATGACGCAAAGAAAGTTTGGAGAGAATAAAAGAATAATGTATATATAGCTAAAGAGAGAGAGAGAGAGAGAGAGTTGCATGCACTTTCTCCCTTTTATTTGTTGAAGGCACATTGTTTTCCGTAGTTTTTTTTCTAAAGGAATTAAACAGATGAAAGGGCTGGAGGATTTTGAAGAAGAAGAATTCATTTACGGGACAACAAGTGGATGCCCGAGGGAGATGGATGAATGTATTTCTCTAACGATGAGAAGTGACGGAGCTGAACATATATAGCCTCTGGAGAAAGGAGAGTATAAAAGAAAAAGAAAAGAGATGATACATACACCCTGTAATCAATATGGCAAGGAAAGTATTTGTTTTAAAGTGCACATAAAAGAAGGAAAGTTGAGGTAAATTGTGAATTTTAATGATGTAAATAAAGGAGGAGTAATTGAGGCAGGAGTTGACAGCTTGATTGCTATCTAGATTAATTTCACGTTTGTAGCAGGTACAAGGTGGACAGCTAATTAATTGGCTAAATTCTTACAGGTGGATATTAATCAAGAGTTGGAAACATGAGACGGAGATCCTTTTCTTGGCCCCACTAATCCAATCACTGTAATAATCGCCCCCATTCAGCTAGAATAACCACCATCATTTATCACCACCTAACTAACTATATAAACGATATAAAAAATATAAAGAGTCATAAATTCCCACAACAAGATATCTGTAGCAGTAGTAGTAGTAGTAGTAGTAGTAATATCTTAATTACCAAAATATCCTCAAGTGGTGGTATAATAACAAAAGAAACGAGTCACTTTTCCCCAGACAGCCACTTTTCCTCCCTAATATTGCGTATATAAAAATATTCAGCAGAGAAAAGGATGAGATAAAAAAAAAGAAAAAGAAGGACGTGTGACGGCTGAGAATATTTAAATACTCGTTTGCAACTTTACAGTGCCATTATTATAGTCTTTTCCAAGAAAAAAAAAACTAGTTAAGTTTACCTTCCGTTCTGCGGATAGGAAATATTGGCTTTTTTTCTTGTCTTAAACAACAGCAACTTGACAAAGTAGAACAAAGCGACACAATGGGAGTAGGCATTTGTCTCTATATATTAGGAAGAAATTAAAGCCTCTGTCTTGATTTCTAATTTTATTTATTTCCTTTTGTCCTTTTCTAATAAAATCAAATGCCCACATTACGTACGTACGTAGCCCAATAAACTTTGGATCCGTCTTCATTAATAAAGATAAATAAAAGTATATTTATATATATGGATATAGGATTTAAAGTGGCTGGGTGTGTTTCACCAGTTTCAAGGGAAGAATGAAAAAGGCAGTAAGAAATAAAGTCGCAGTTAACCCAGTGAACTGAAATTTCGCATCCCATTTGTGTAGTAGCAGGTGACGCAAAATCTCATTATTCCAATAGATAGCAAACGGTGCATGATCAAATTTTTCATGCACACTACACGAGCATATTATATTAACTTTGCTGACATCATCGGTGGCAGTAAAGTCCGTATCGGCTTATGTTTATAATTTGTACCCATCGTCATTGCTGTCGTCGGAAAAAAAATTAGCTCAAAAAAAGACATACTCCATGCTTGCTTGGGTTGCAGAAAATTAATGTCTATCGAAGGTCATTGGTTATCAACTAATAATAAGAAATAACCACAGTAAGCCATCCCGTAAAGTAATGTCGTTCGTTTACATCAAAGTAATAAATGTTTGTAACAAAAGGCCTCTTGTTGATAAAATACGTGTGTCCCTAGTTTTATTTGAAAAGTGGAGAAAGAAAGAAAGGAAATGTATAGTTTATGAGAGTTTGGGTGGCTAAAGTATCCATTTTGCTTCCCATCACTCATATTCTAAATCATAGTGTCCCATATGAAGATGATGGGTGCACTATTTAGAACAGGTCTCCATTTATATTGATGAGAAAAGTATTTTCTCCCTTTCCTTCAATGAAATAGATGAGCGGGTGAAATCAATGGATTTTTTTTGCTGTCACGGGATTTTTACGACTACTTTATCCCCTGCTTTCCAAACTCTTTTTGGAAATGTTTCATATTAATAAATTATGGTAACTAATTGTGTTTTTGGTTGCACATGGGCTATAAATGGCTTCAACGATACAATTTATGACTGGGAGTTAAAAAACGGATTTCGGTTTAGCAAAGACTTTCCAAGCATTTTCACATTTTCTGAACATTTTCTGCAGACATATCTAAGTACAACTTTTCTCAGCCAACCACAAATAGTCTTGTATTATTATTATTCACGTCAAGTGTCATATGTATATCGCCCTTTCTTTATCCATCTGTTTTGAATTTTATGCCCTTCGTTTTTGTTTAAAACTAAATTTACATGCTTTTAAAAGAAACATTATTTATATATAAATATGAGCAAGCTTTTAAAAGAAAAATGAGATTAATTCCAAGCGACGTTGTCAACTTTGTGGAATCTCAAAATGTGTGGGGCAACTTGAGATTTTAGAATTTGCTGTAAATCAAAAACAGATAATTATGTAAGGAAAAAAAATATTTTTCGTGTCTGCATATTTGACAGTGAGCGTTATGCAACAGTACCTTTATCCCAATTTGAAACTGTGAGATAAACGTATACATATTTATGTAGTAGTAGCATGCGTAATTAATTAGACTGCTTGGTATATGTACATGTTCTCCTTTTGCAAAAATATTGACTCTAGAATTTGGCACGCTGTGAAAGAGAAGAAAAGTTTGTGGAATGTCATAGGTTAAATATTTTAAGGCGTAAACGGTATCTTCTTTTGAATCGAGATTATATTTCTTTGCATAAAATGGTTAAGCATGTCTAATACCATGGAATTTCCTAACAAGTTGGATCAGAAATGCTTTTGATATTAAATAGAAACGTTCTGAGCCGAATGAAAAGAGATTTCCTATTGCCAATTGATGCTTGAGATCCGATTAAACGGTGGAGGGCAATTCAAGAATATTGAATTGGCATGTGTCCTCTGCTGCTTATATTTTATTTTGAGTGCAGGCAAATACTAATTTGTTGGAAATGCAAGTAAAAAAGGAGTCAAGCTTTATTACTCGGACGAATCTCAACCTGCCCCCTCGGAGCATTTCCTTGCGATTTTTTGGAATTTTCGCCATAGTTTCGGCTCACTAACTATCGGTCGTCGGCTGCGGAGGCAGATGGACAGACAAACACATATTATCAGAGGAAATTGATACATTTTTTTTTTAAGTGAGAAGATCTTTTTTCTCTTTTTTGGGAAACAGTCGTCATCTTAAGCCTATTTATAGAATTTGGAGATCAACACGAGCCACTCAAAGAGAGTCAAGAGGAGAGAGAAAGAAGGAGAGTAGGTGTTACCTTTGACATTCTACTATTTGTAGCAATTACAGAAAAGAAAATCTTACTTTTGATCACCACTTTACTTTGATAGATTAGTGTTATAAAAGGATATTTTTATTGGGGCGAAATGAGTAAACACACAAATTACAGGGTAACAAGCGTTCAATCTTATTTGAGCTCATCATAACATAACATCAACAACATGATTATACTACACGTGTGAGTTTATTGATTCCATATGTTGGGAAAACTGGGAACAAATTGAGCTTTGGCACAAACGAGAGAGAGAGAGAGAGAAAAAAAGAAATCAAAGCTTTGAAAATCAACAACTTTAGTGAAAGAAGAACAAACATATTAATCTTGGGTCGTTTATTGGTTGAATGGAGGCGAACTTTATTCATTGACTGTTGTTATGGGCAGTTGATTACAAATTATTGCTTCATTTTATTTGGAACATGATACAAGTTTGCTCTTCTTAATTTGACGTGAGTACATGCATGACATGATATCGTGGTGGATAAACCGAGTCAGCAATGCATGAGAATTGTAGAAGCAGTAAAAGAGTTTATTAAATAGCAGCTTTATCTACTTTAGGAGATCACGGTATCTGTCTCTATCTCCTCAGAGATCTCTCTGAGCCAACTGATGGATAAATATTTAAGTATTTGCATTAAAACTCTTTTTAGTTTCCTGAGAAATTTCGGTCTTTTGTTGAAATTAACAAGAAAAAAAAGTAGCTTTAATACATAAACTTGCTCATCTTTCTCATTTTGTTTTTACATTCCGTTTGCAATGGTTTATTGTTTGTTATATGGAGGAGGCAGATGAAATGTTCTGACTTTTGTGCACGAAAGCAGAGTTTTATTCATTTTGCGTAGCATGTGCCATATTTTTGCATTCATGCAGCACAAAATAATTTATCATTGTTATATTTTATTCCAAGCCATATCATGCTATTTTCTGCTTGGGCTAAGCACTTTCTCTCATTGCCCATTGTGTAAATAGCAGTGAAACAAAGGTGCTTTCTCTCTCTCTCTCTCTACCAGCAATCTTTCCACTTTGATTTTATTTCGTTTTGACAGCAGTCCACAAATCAAGTACAGAACAGCGTGCCGCACAACATACATCAAATTATGCACTCTCTCTACTACATACATACAGACATATTTTAGCTATTTGTGGCATTCTGACTTTCTCCATTCTTTCTCCCCATCAATCCCTCCGCGCGTCTCAAACAATGAGAGCACCACTATAGTAGCATTCATAACCATTATTCCATTTTGTCCACAAAATTCATTAATTATTAATGCAATTTTCAAAAAACTGTTGTCAGCCGCCCCGAGTCTAGTTTACTTTATAATACATAATAATAATGGCAATAATACAAATAAAAAAATATCATGCATTATAATGAGAAGGAGTTTTGTGTGGGTCTTTTCCTTTTTATTTCTTTCTTTCTGTGCTTTTGCAAATGCCATTAATATGCCAGTAAAAGGTTTGGCTGTTGAGTGAGTGGCTACTTCAACTTGTTACTAATAGACGTGATATCCTTGGAATGCTTTTTCATATTTTACTTTTATCTAAATCCAATTGACAGACAAGAGGAAGAAAGGAATAAGGGGAATGTCTGTTGCACTCTCACATTCCCTCTTGCTTTTAAAAATGATTGTGACGTGAAACAATATTATGATGAATGACACCAGAAATTTCAGTTGGCAATGGTGGAGCCAAGTTAACTTTCACTTCGTGCCAGACACGGACGGACGACGGACGGACGGACGGATGTATGGACGGATAAATGCATTATTATCTAGCCCAATAGTTGTTGTTTTCCACCCTCCTTTATATATGTAATATCTTTTTTCTAATAACAATAATGATCGTGCATCAATTGACCTCAAATATTGCTGTCACTTTAGACAAACATGACGGAGAAAGCTATTAAACCTAAAAACTCTATTAATATGTATGCATTGTTCTTCCTGTTTCTAGCTACATGTGTACACATAGAACACATAGCCATGTGTGTCTTGTTATATTGTTGTACATATATAAGGTAATGTAAAAGTAAGTAATGTTTCGCGTTTTTCATGCAACTTTGTGAGTTCAAAAGCAAATAATACATTGAATCGAAATATTGGCGTTGCGTTGCCAATTTAAACAAGAAAACCAATATTTGTTCTCTAGTCTCTACGTCAACAGTCCAAGTTGGTTTGAGGATTAAGGAGGAATCAAAAATGTCATGTTTGTGTATCCACTCTCTCTCTCTCTCTCTCTCTCTCAAGATAAGATTGTTTTGGGTGAAGGATTACATGACGACAATTCCATACTTTACCTGTCCTTTGTGAAAGTTTTATTTATAATACTTGTGCATACAACATTATAATATTACACTAAAGGATCATAATGTTTTCATCTTTTCTAATCTGTATGACTCTCTCTCTCTCTCTCTATTTGAGATGTATATGTCAGATATTAATCTCTAAGCCTTTGATTAATTTATGTATTTCCTCCCTGTTTCCGGAGCGGATTTTGGTGAGTAGTATCCCTGATAACATCACCACCGAATCCATGCTTTTTGAATCTAGAAAAAGTATAGTGACTTTATACATTTCATACATTTCATTTTGCTGACCCAACACAAGCGAGAGCTCGTATAAATGTTTGATTATGCATAAACTGCTACGCCCATATCCCTTGCAATTATCCAACTACTTGCCCAATAAAACAAATATAAAAGTTGGAGGTTGCGAATACTTGGCTAATATCCCCAGTATAAAATTAGCAACATTATTTATTGAGCCAGTGCATTTTTTTTTGATGGGCAAAAACTTTTACATTTGATATTTAGGCGTATCCATCAATTTTATCCAACTAAATAAGCACGATAAACTCAAAATAATATATGTTTTTGGATAACGAGTAAATAAAGTATAGTTCATCAATCGTAGGGATGACACTGTGTAAACAAGGAGGAGGATTGATATTAAAAGAGGTGGACTATAGCTCTTATTGAAAATGTTTTATGATTAAGCAGTCATAACAAGAAATAATAAACTGAATAGTTTGAGTTATTACGAAGGTGATTTCAAGAGACATTACATTAGTTATGAGAGAATTAGGGGATTGCTGATGGTTGTCTGAAAATAAAATGGTTAGATTTTCCATTTCCTTACTTTCCTCCCAGTTTATTGTGCATGTGTTGTTTATTGCACGTAGTTAAAGTGCTATCTGAAGGTTAGTTTTGGGTGTCAAAATAAATAGATGGAGGATGAACAATATGGATCATGGCGGTTGTGTACTAAAACAATTCTAGATATTCACAATAGGGGTGGAGGCTATTAATGTTACTGTGTCACAGGATAACAACACAGAACTGCAAAGTCGTTATCACCTACAGGTCCTCTCTCTTTCTCTCTCTCTCTCTTGAGATTTTGAATTGGCTTCAACCTACTTTTGTACGTACGGAAGTTCATAACACGGGTTTGAATATTTTACGATCTCCAAAATGGGCTAACTATAAAATCTCGGGAATGGATAGCGAGAGTGGATGTAAAACAAGCACAAAAATATCCCACGCTTGGATTGACATTCACATCAACAGCTCACATTATTATACTGCCCATCTACTCTTGTGTCCAACAACAAGCTTAAAAATAAAATTTCAACAGCCAATCAATTATTTCACCCTTTCTCTTTCCCTTTTTATGCAGGAGCATAAATATCCCATACAAATGCAAACGTCAATGATATGAGCATGTATAAATCAATAAATATAATTATTAACAACAAACTCATTAGTGGCAATTTCACTTGTTTTATTCTTGTATATGAAAGGGACTATTGAAGGTCGGTTGAAGTGTAATTTAGAACCAATATATAATGACTTAATTCTCCACCACTGCCATTAAATATTTTCAAGTGGCGTGCTCATTTATAACTATAGAGTGACGCAGTTTTTTTTAATGATTTTATTATTGGGAGACCTTTTTAGTACGTGAGACATTTGAATGCAAGTAATTTAGTATCCAGGTCATAGGGGCTGGGTAGAATGACAATGGTTGGTCCTTTCTCCTTAATTCTCTCAAGCTGAACATCACGCTGAAAGCAATGAGTGAAATAACTAAAGTCAAAGAGAATTTCTT
This sequence comes from Proisotoma minuta, assembly GCA_034698145.1. Classification (NCBI taxonomy): domain Eukaryota; kingdom Metazoa; phylum Arthropoda; class Collembola; order Entomobryomorpha; family Isotomidae; genus Proisotoma; species Proisotoma minuta. Next base: position 19,628 of record JAQIXN010000532.1, read on the forward strand.
TGTTGCTCCAGCAGTTCAATTTATTTTATTGTTTTACCTAGACCTGGGACCTGCCAATAAATTGTATGGCCAAGTTAACTTTACGAATTCTTTGTAATTCTAATAGGTCTTAATAAAATCAAGAGTCTGAATCTAGTGCAATGAAAATCACGACTAACCACACAACGTATGGCACAAAAGCCAAAGTTCCCTTGAATTGAACTCCCTGTCTCACTTTCCCTTTTTCTTTTTCTTCTTCTTTGCTTTTTTCTTCTTCTTCTGTTCTTTATGGTCACTACAGAACTAGGTCACACACTTGTACCCTTTTAACTCACAACATTCTTCTTTCAAACACTCGGACCTTGCACACACATACACACATTTCATTTATCGGAAACATATTCAATGGACGACAAAAGAAGGGTCGTAAATTATGCGTTCTCTCCTGCCATCATACTTATACTCTACTCTTTTACACAAGAAAAAAAAACCTGAAATCTGGCCCATTTCCACTAATCACCCACGTTTGCTATGAGAACAAAGGGGAGAGAGAGAACATTATTGAAATCCGTTTTCAAGATACTCTTTTGTATGTATAATAAAACTAATCAGCAATGGCTGTAGCCCATTTGTGCAGAATGGTTCTGTAATTTCTGTTCTTGGAAAGAGAGGTAAATATTCTGGGGGATGAATTACACAACAACAAAGGCATATATATATTTCTCTGTTATATTATAGTTCTACTTACTTGAATGAGTATATATTTCTTGAGCAGTTAGACACATCTGTAGCAAAGCAAATAGCCAATGATTTGAAAGGGGATCGATGTAGCTGAAACTCTGTTGTTTGTGTTTTACTCTTTGTGTGTGGATTCAAATTTGAGATTAAGACTGCTAACTACCCGACAACAGCTTGTGTCTTGTGGACAACAATTAGTAGTAGTGACGGGGTGGATTTATACATGGTGGAGAAAGTTGGTTTTGCATGGTTTGCTGTAATTATGTGAGAGAAATATTGACTTACTTGGCACGTAGGCAAAGGTGAGCTGTTGATTGCATCAGGGTCCCTCCAACCCAGAAGAGGTGGGATTGAGATTAAGGCTGAGAGAACCCAAACCATCCCTATCATCACGGCCGCTCTTGCTGGAGTTCTCTTTTTTAAGTAGTCCACAGCTTGAGTGATGGACCAGTAGCGATCTAAACTGATGAGACATATATTCATGATGGAAGAAGTGCAAAGTAGCACGTCCATTGCAGAGTGGATGCTGCACCAAACACTTCCAAATATCCAGTACCCCATCAGTTCATTTGCAAGAGAAAACGGCATTATCAACAGCCCCACAAAGAAATCTGCTACTGCCAAAGAGGCGATGAACCAATTTTGCAGATTCTTGAGTGACTTTTCCGTGGCAATGGCTATTATGACCAGCATGTTCCCTATCACCACCACGATCATCATAAAGGTGAGGACGATGGAAGAGATGATGATATGAAGGGTTGAGTAACCCCCCACGTGATGCAAAACGACAGTGTTGTTGGTGTCATTTGAGAAAGTGTCATAATAGTCCATAGTCATGTTGTTATTTGCGAGGTACATGTGGACCTCGTCGTAGAGATCATGCCCATCCATCCCGTTGTCCATCAGTTATTATTTACAATACGGGAAGGAAAAAGTTTGTTTTATTATGAAATCATGCACAAAAATGAAAAGAAGAGCACTTTTTGGCTTTAATCTTCACACCTACCACTTTGTTTATCAACTCCATCCTCCTCCTCATCATCATCATTAACTTCATTAACAGCAAAACAAAAAGTCTCAACCAAGCAAGTAGAGTCTCACACTCGACTCTCTGCCTTCTTTTTTCTTTTTTTCTTGATGATTTGCATATGAGAAAAAGTTTGTTATTATTATTAGATACTCACCATGCAAAAGTATTGTCTCCAAGTCTCTTAAAATTGATTGATTGATTGATTGAGTATATTGTATAAATATAGCACCCACTTTTGTTACTTTTGTTTTTTTTTTTTCTTACAAGGTACAGAATGTATATAGTATATATGTAAGTAAGTAGCACTGTTATTAACTTTTGTTAGCACCCAAAAGAAAAGATATCACTCTGTCATGATGGATGAAAATTAGTGGTCCACTCTCGAGTTGTTGGCAATGAGACTGGATGGGCCAACAGGTGCAAGGAGTTTTGTGCTTAAATCACTCTCGTTATCCTGAGAGGAGTAGTGTGGTATGGGTTATTAGGTGTTTTGGAATCCGGGAAATGAGACGGGTAATTTACGACCCGGAGGGTAATGATGAGACTTTTGGTTTTATGGCGTTTGGCGTTGGTTGTGGGTGTTTGTGGGGCCGTGGGCATGTTTGTCGGTGTGGGAGGCTGGTGAGACTGAGGAGGTCTGGAGGGTCTGTGTCCGCTGGGCCGCGTCTTGGAGGAGAGTGATGGGAAAGCGAGCGAGTGTGGCGAGGGAATAACAGAAGGGAGCACATGTCGACTGAGGAAAGACCATTGCTCAGCTCTACACCCAGCCGACGGCTGCCGAGCTGTGGGCGCAGGACGGACCCCACTACCACTCAACAGTTTATTTTCCCACTAGAATCAGGATGGAAGAACCGGGCATTATAGTCCGCTGAATTCTCTCTTTCTTATCTTATGCCAGTAGTACACACAACATTTATTGCTTCTTCTTCTCTCCCCTTCATCCACAAATGTTCCAATCAGTTTTCACAGCCAGATGCGGTCTTATATCAAAATCAAACCATCAGGGGAAAGAATTTCAGGGATTAATCAAACTCTGCAGTTTATCCATTTGGTGGATTTTATGAGTCTCTCTGAATTTGATTACAATAGGCAGTCTATTTACTCTTGAGGTGGAATTAGAAAAAGTCAGAAAGAAGACGCACAACCATTACTACTTGAGGTGAGACAGGAATTGTAGGAGGTATGAGGATTATTATTATGCTCCCGAGGCCTCCCTTTTTTAAACCACCAGCAGCTTATATTAATATGCGGATCCCACCCACAACGAGACACACTCTTTCACCATGCCACAAATGACACTTTGTGACATTTTGAAAATTGGAAGTGTCAGCCTAGCCAACATTCCTCCTCTGGTTAATAAACAGTATGAGTTGTTAATAATAATAATAATAATAATAATAATAATGTAATGCATAATGTATGTGAACCTTGAATACCGACAGACGTATTATATGGGATGAGAAGGGAGGGACTCTTGGTCAGTTTGGAGAAAGTTGGCAAAAAAAAAACTTTCGTTTTAACCAATTTTAATGCAACTGTGTAATAATAAAGGAAGAGTAAAAGTATATATCTACTTATATATGAGCTGATCCGTCTTGTGGACAAAGTTTGCAGGAAATCAAAAACTTTTTTTCTTTTCCAATGCAAGTAAACAGGGTCCAAGCCAAGTGTGGACCAGTCAACATATTTCTCTCTCTCTCTCTCTCTCTCTCAGCAGTAGTAGTCTGTGTAATTCCCTAGGATTTCGTGACATCCCTCTTTTTGAAACGTTGACAGCTCCAAAATTCAATTAACTTGAACTACATCCGATCAAACCCAATCATTATTTTAATGGAAATGAAATAATTGGCAGAGAGTTTTTAGATTTTTATACACAGCCATATGCATACATGGGCTACTAAATTCCAAGCCATTAGAAGGAAATGTGGAGAAAGGGTAGAGATATATAATGTATGAAATGGACCCCCATGTTGAGTTTGTGAGGGACAATGGGGAGTTTGAGACTAAATCGGCCCAAAAACTCTACACACAGTCTCACTTTCCTCGCTCTCGCTCTCTCGTTTCCCCCTATACTTTCTCTTTTCTGACGGAATGAATATGCTTCCTTTTCTCATAAAACAGATTTCTAAACTTGCATGGGTTTGAAAAAGTAAAAGAACACATTGTTGAATAAGTAATCCAAACGTACATAAAATCTAGTCAATATTACACACAACTATATGTACTCTGTCTGTTACTACTCTGTCTTCATTTAGTGAGACCATTAACTAAAAATTCATTCCACTCTTTTTTTTTCTTGATGATTATTTATTTATTTTCCTCTGAGAAGAGAAAAAAAACAGTATCGATTCAAATGACCAACTGTTTTACAAGAAAATAAGGAAAACTATTACTGAAACTAAATGTTGATGCCAAGTAGAAGAGTAAGTATATATGTAATACTTTTACATTTAGGACCAACAGCATTCAGAAGGTATTTGATAAATGACTATGGCTACCACTTGCCGACTTTTTCCCATCATCTCAAGTACTCCAATTTCAATGCAACTTGATATTCTCAATAAGCGGAAGTCTCTCTTTCCTTCTCTCAGCAGGCTTGCAATCATTCAAATTCGCAGTTTATCTTTTAACAACTTTTTTTTATGCACTCACACATAATGGAATCATTAGAAATGATTTTGAATAAAGAAGTAAAATGAGGGTTTTTTATTTCAAGAAGCTTGTTGAGAACATTCCAAAAGACTTATTTTTAAACCAGAAAGGAAATGTGTTTGTACGTCATCATTTAACAGTTAGAGAAAGTTTTCGACGGGATTCTAAACCACGAGCCTCCCACCACATTTCTTCTGTCAGTTCTGTTTGTCCTTTAAATTGGAGCAAGTACCTGGAAGAAAAAAAAATGATGGTAAATTATTATTAGTATTTAAAAAAAAATATCATAACTTGTAACTTTTATATATACCGAGCAATTGTTAATGTTCTGCTAAAATCGTCTTGTTCCATACTCCATTCTGGGCGTGATGATGAACGTCGGTTAGAAGTGAAATCCGTGCTAACAATCTACATAGTAAATATAGACTAGATATAGAGAGAGTTTGACTTTTTCTTCTTTTTTTTTGTAAATCAATTACATACATAATCCAACCCAATTTCCATATATATTTGTATAATAAACAAAAGGGGAAAGTTGAAATAGGGTTGAGTTTTATATTATACCTGCTCAACTTGGCTGCTTATGTTGAATGCAATATTCTGTTTTGCATATAAAACAAAGTCTCTGAGAGAAGACATGAAGGATTTATCCTTGAGCGTTTCCAAAATGCGTGGCTTTATTGTAGTATCAAACTTTTCACAAGTCACCGTTGGATTGAAGGGAACCTGGACAGCGACCTATATATATAAAGCAGAAAGACAATGATGATAATTTACAACTAGTGTTGTTGTTGTCTTTTCAATTGAGAGTGAAAATACCTTGAACATGGAATTGTTTCTGGATGAGGTTGAGAGGATAAGAACTGGAACGTTAACTTGAAATTCCATCTGCTGAAACTTGAAGTCGTAGTCTACCGTCTGCCACTCGATTAACTTTTGAAGCGCTTTCAAATTACGCATTGCTGTTTGAAACACATTGACAATTAAACAGGATGAGAGAGAAATGAGAGAATGGAACAAAAGCATAAAGTAAGTAAGTAAACTTTATCTACTATAGTCCTATCAGCAAACCATACATGTGTCGATTTCTCGTATGTACTTGTGAGGTCAAAATGTCATATATATATAATATTATTTCAAAGAATAATAATAATGTCAAGTATAAATCGTAAGAGTTCATCTCTCTTGTTCTTCTTCTTGAAGTTGTAGCGTTAAATATACATGTCTCTTTCTCTCACTTGCTCTCTAGAGTATTGACGGACAGAGGAAGAGGCAATTCAGAAATGAATAATTATCATGGGGCCACCAAATGCCTTTCTAAGCACTGAACCGCAAGGTAAAGAATAATGGAGTCTGACAGGGGAGCAGAACTGCTCATCACTCAACTCAATTTCTCCACTCAAGCCTCGAGGCTTTTGCTACTTTCTCTTCAAAAGATATGAATAATAATTCCGTCATTTAAAGCTTCTTTGTTTAAAGTGAATGGTGGAAAAATATAATATACATTAGTCTTTATATATCAAATCATTTTGAAATCAGAGAAGATGATAAATCAGTACTGTTGTGGTGGTTCTGAGAATAAGCCCAAGGCGTGATGTATTTATATAATATAATATATATATATATGTATACATACGTATGAGAAACCTTTAGTCGTATCAATTATCCCGTTTATTATCCAATATTCAGGAATGGGCAGTGAGAGGAAAGCGAGAGTGAGAGAGTGAGTGCCGTTGGTGCTTCTCACAATTATCGGACTCTCCAGAGAAATTAAAAGGCAGGGGAAAGAGAGAACAAAACTGGAAATCATATATACATACCCTTTGGACTATTCATCAGATTCCTCTGCTGCCCCTCCGAGCTCTCATTCTCTTGAAGTAACAAATGAGTGCCGCTGCTCAATTGCAAAAGACCTCCAATAATTTTATTGCATTCGTAATTCTTCCTGTGAGGATCAAAAATAATTCCATTAGCTCATTTTATGAAGAAGCTCTAGTCTAAAAAAAAACTTGATTTCTTTCTTAGACATCCTTGCCGCATAATTTGGCAATACATCTGTCATGAGCTATCTAGTTAAATTCAGTAGGCTATTATTTTCCCCCTTACCATGGGATATAACAATCCTTTTCCAAACTCTCCAAAACATTTTCAACATGTACACTCTTGACCACCAATGCCTGAATCACACTATTTACGAGCTGACACATTTCAAGTGAAAGTCCACTTATGCAAATGGGAAGAGATCCAACTATTTCTGTCCCGGTTCTAGCGTTTCTGCAATTTAAATATATTTATGTACATACATGAAACATTTTGGTATAAAATTACACAACGTACACATTTGACAACAAGTGCAAAAGAACATATTCTGCACACATTTTATCGCCCATGAAACAATCGACAAGTAGATCCATCAAACGTGATTGTAAATTGTTGTCATGCATTGTAAGTTGTTCTGCATATATGAAAAAAAATATATTAAAACATTTTATATCTAAATAAATAATTTAAAAAATAAGCTTACCAAATTGTTGTAATGAGAAAATAGCTTTCGGTGTTTCAAAACTACAGTTCTTGGACATGTATAAAACGCTGAGCCGGGGGATGAGAGAAAGTGGAGGATTTCGTACTCTATATTCCAAAGCAGTCTCAGAGGGTGAATCATCCATGTCACAACATCCACCAATGGAATGATTACAATCAGTTTCACATTCTTCAAAATGAAGTATCCCGTACATATCCACGACGTCGTTTAAAACAATTTTATGAGATTGCTGATAGACCTTTGCAATTACGGCTTTATATTTTAAGGGATCTTGTTCCATACTTGGAAGTGGAAATGCAAAACAAGATTTAATTGCATTTTCATCCATCCCTCCACTGCATCTTTTAACTATTTCGCCGGAAGCCAGTTCAGTTCCATTAGTATCAACCATGTTGTAAAATTTATCCATCTGCCATCAAGAGTATTTAGGTATACATGTACGTAATAAGAGAAAGAGAAAGAGAGAGAAAATTTGGGTTACAAAAGAAGAAAGAACAAACCTCAAAAACCCAATCATTTTCTCCAGGTACAGAAATGCAATGGAAAATTTCCAACTGCTGCAAATTGCTAGTGGAAGATGTATTTACTTGTTGTTGGTTTTCCTCAATCTACATATAGATTCGACATTCAATAAAAATTAATTAAAAAAGCCTATAAGGTCACATTCACATTCAATTTATCTACGTCACCTTGAGATTTTCTCTGAACAGTAAACATTGTTCTTGAATTTGGCCACTAGACATGTCCTTGACAAATGCGACGGATTGGCATAAAAGAGGGTCGTACTGTTCTTGAATCATGCAACGAAATCTCACAACTTTTCCATTCATCTGTCTCAACGCCCCCAAATCCATGCTGCCCAAGGATGGAATCTTGGAGTACAATTCATCCTTTGACGACACGCTGTCCAACATTTGTTGAATGTGGCTTGTCAATTCTTCTGACCAACCAGCTCCCAATTTTTGTCCATGATTTGTCAACTTGTCTATATGTTTAATATGAGATTTTTATTATTATTATTGTTAACAAATGATAAATAAAACTTACTGAACAATTCGTCAACAAATTTTTCAGGTTCGGATACCAATCTTTGCAAACTATGTTTTAAAAAAAAAACAAAATAAATGTTAAATGGAAATTAAATTGTTTATTAATAATACTTGGATGTTGTTGGTGAGTTGACCATGATGATTATTTTATAAATAATTTCCAAAAGTATTATTTTCAAAGAAATGCTTTTTTTTGGTTGCAGACAAAGACACCTCTTTTCAGTCTTTCTATAACCTGGCACCGCCACACAATTTAATTTTTACCACATTCTGTCTCGTTTGTTTATTTCTTGATTTAATGATTTTAATGGCATAATATTATTATTATTATTGTAAAATATATTTTTAATTATATTTCTATTTGACTAAGGTTCTGAATTTATGATGACTCCCTTCCAAATATCACCCAGTTGCTTTCTTAAGGCTGCCACGATGTACAATGGGATAAGAACTGTAGGTACAATATAAAGAAGTGCCGGCTGCCCTTGTTTGGTCAAATATAAAGCGAAAAATGCAAATAATAATCCAAAAGCATATCCTGTTGAATAATTAAAATAAACATTAATGATACTCTACTATAAAAGGATTACTGATTAAAATTACCCAGCATTGTAGTTATGAAATATGGACGGAATCTGTCTCCACGAGCAATGTCATATGCATGAGCAAAACAGACCAAAAATCCTGGAAGAATTATGTCACCAAATCCAAGTAGAGAGAAACTATATATTAAAGCAACAAACAATGTTAATAATACAGGTATTATTTTTTTTTAAAATACCCTAAACTGTTGCTACATATTGATCTTGCACGAAATTGTGGAACTTGCAAAAGAACCGGAAGCGTTTCTCCAGATCCTCCACCGGTAGCAACTTCTAACATGATACTTTTTCCGTTCTGCAATCATCACAATAATATTTTTTTTAGCTTCCTCTGTTTTATATATAAAAAAAATATTGTCTTACAGATGTTATGTATGGCGTAATGAATACAAAGAATATGTCATAAACAAAGAGAAGTGACAAAAGAGCTGAGCAAATCTTTAGGTTTGGGATCTTCAAACTTTGAATCAGATGAATACTGAAATTATAAAAATATTATTATTTGTGAAATGAAAATGCTTGTGAATAGATTTTTTTTAGAAAAAAAAGATTACCAAAAGGAAACCCCAAGTATGTCAGCTAATATCCAAATGTGATATTCATGTCGAAATATGAACCAAACAATTGGTAAGGTGGTACAGATAATGGCTAGCATATATCTGTGAATTCCATATCCTTTGATTTTTGGTACTAAATCATCCATTTTGCACAAGTTCATTACTTGAACAGCAAGTTCAAAGACGGCTCTTCCAGAAGCGATGCAAAATACAACCATAAAGAAGTAGACTAGAAACAATTAAAAACAAACAATAAGTGGTTAAAAGATTAATTAATTGGATTAAAATACTCACCCAAATAGCTAAAGAAGAAATATAAAAGTAAAAGCGTCGTAGTAATAAATATGACCATGATTAAGACCAGCTTGATATTGAAATCAATATGAGGTTTGGATTCTGCAACAATCACAGTGTTGCTTCCAGCATCTCCATCCAAAATTTGCTGATGAGCATTTGATCTTTTGTTAGGGTCATAATATGGACCTGTGAGGGCTCCAACCGCCACACAAAAACAAGCCAGGACCCACAACAGTAGTGTGCTGCTTTCAAAAGAATCGTCTTCTTTAAGTTCCTTAAACTTTAACTTTACGCTGGACCCTTTTTCAATGATTTCCTAAAATTAAAATTAGTTAAAATTAAAATTTTGATAATCAAAATTATTATTATTATTGAAACATTTATTCTTACATTTATAGCATCCTTTGTCTTTGTGTCGTTTGATACAATGCCGAAAATTTCTATATGATCCAATGCTTCTTTTTTAAAATTATAGAGTTTGTCAGTCAACAAAATGAGGCCAACGGATGATACTCGTCTTGTATAGTTCAAATAGACGCCTAGTGAGCAATTTTTATGTGTCGTCATTAATATGATGGTATCATTTCCAACAATGGTCGTCCCAGCAGTCCCATTATTATTACATGGGTCAATGGTTAGCCGATTTTCCAAGTTATACAGCTTCGTTTTGTTGTTATCTTGTCCACCAAGTTGTATGTATTCATCAGGATATTCAAAACAAAAGACCTTGCTGCTTTCATTTGAAGCATTATTTCCTCCACCATTAGGAAAAATCATTGTCAACTCTCCATGTCCCCATTGAGTGTCCTACATAATAGTCAAGAAGAATAACTATTAATATTTTTATTAAATAATTGATAACCACCCTCTTACATTTGATTTTGCAGCAGTTATGGCAAGTAGCATGAATATTGGCAGTATTTTTTGGAGAACCATTCTACCGAGATCTTTTTATTATAAAGTTGAAAAAAATACTAACGTTGAAATTGTTGAAATGTAATGATGAGTCACTTTGGGATAAGCTCCATATTTATTTTACAATCTTATCACAAACAAGCAAAGCTAAAATAAATATGAAGAATCTACTACAATTTCGGAAGTTATGCGGCAGAAGAAGTGTGATGGGCAATCTGAGATTTGAGACGAGAGAAAAACCAAGGAACCTCATCTTCTGCATTTTTATCTCATCTTATTTGATTGTAATTTAATCAAGTAATATATATAAAAAAAATGTTTCTTTTTCTTTTTTGCTCTAAAAATATGTTGTAAAATCCATTCATTTTGACATTTGATGGACAACTCTGGACATATTTGCTTCATGTTATGAAAAGAAAAAGTCTCTTTTTTTAATGGATGGAATATATATACGGAAATGGGAATAATTGCATTTGGATGTGGATATATATATATTCATTTATTATTTGAGGTTAAAGGATAAAATTGCAGCAGAAATGATGTTTAATATATAAATGTGATTTTTGAGGGCAGTAGTCGGTTCAACAAGACGACAGACTCTGGAGTAGTAGTGATATTCTCATTTCATTTGGAATCTTTTCCAGTCGTCTCAACATTCAACAGTGTGTATTTTACTATTTCTGGAACAGAGCAAAAATAAAAGGGGTAGATGAGCAAAAATAATTTCCGAGCACTTATTTATATTGCCTGTGCGTCTCTTTCATAGAAGAGGAGACACGTGTAGTATGTGTTATTTGTCTGTGAGTAGTGTGTATAATAATTAAGCGTCGTATTCGTCATGAACTTGATTGCAACCAAAATATTAATAATCTAAAAAAAAAAAAAAAGAAAGAAGAAGGGGACCTTCGGGTCGTACCTTATCAGTTATGGAGAGACTTAAAGACTTGAGACAATGTGTCTTGTTCCTTATTTATGTGTTCATTTTGTTTAACGGGATCTCAAGTGGGAGTGGTCAAGGGACTGAAGGTGGTGGTGGTGGTCATCATCATACTGCCGGTGGAAGAAGGAACGGAAATGGAAATGGAAACGGTGGTGGTGGTGCCGGTGGGGACAATTACGAGTACAATGGTTATGAAGATTATGATTATGGGGAATATGACGAAAGTGAGTTTGTTTGATTTGCAAAAAATAATAACAAGCATAATAATTTTTGAAAATTAGTAAATTAAAAATCAGAATAGCCATAAATGTAGTACAATAAGCAAGATCAGGTCAAAGTTTCTAAGTTCTTTGCCCTCCTCTCATTTTGCTGCACCCACTTCCCTGTTATTTATTTATTGAACATCAATCCTATCCAGTAAGCCAAAAGGTCGTAGCAAATTATTATATGACGAGACTGATGATGAGAGACGCTTTTTAGTTGTTTTACAGATCCAGACATTATATATATATATATCACATTATATATCAAAATGGTGTCAGTTGTCCAAATTTGTTTCTCTCAAGATGATGATGATGAATGCATGTCAATCATATTATTAGTATGCATCTCAATTTGAATGGTTAACTCATTATTATCAATCTTTTTTGTATCCATCAATAATGAAAGTATTTACATGTTTTTTCTTTGTTTGTTATATATTTAATAGCACGAGCTGTAACTGGAGGTACTGCAAGTGGACAAAGACCTGCGACCACACCTCCACAACGGACAACCACAACAACAACAACAACGACTGAATCTGCACCAAGAATAAGAGAAGAGCCAAGTGCTGTGACATTACGAACTTGTCAATTTGAAGGTCGGACATATCAAGATGGAGAAGATTGGAAACCTGATAGTTGTGCAATTTGTCGATGTATTCGTGGAAAAGTTGAATGCAGTAGAGAAGGATGTCCTGGAACTAATTGTGATGATGTTGAGTGTCCAAATATTCAGTGTGCAACACAACAGTACATTCCATTAGGTCAATGTTGTCCAATTTGTGCAGATGAAGAAGAAAATCAAGTTGCATCATCAACAACACCAACTGCACCTCCAGGACCTAGAGGGGATGTCGGAACTCAAGGACCTTTAGGACTTAAAGGGGACAGAGGAATCGATGGAAATCCTGGGGTAATTCAAGCTATATACATATAATTAAATAAGTGTACATACTACCATCATTTATTTTTAATTTAATTAAAACAGATTCCAGGCGTCCCCGGTATCCCTGGCCCTCCCGGACCTACTCCAGATGTAATTATTTAAATATAATAATAATAATAATAATTAATAATAATATATTTTTTTTAAATATATGCATATAGATTACTCCTTTCTTTAACCAATTGGCAACTTCTCAAGGTGGCGGAGAAAAAGGCCCCGTCCCTGACCCATTCCAATTTTTGCAAGCTCAAGTAGGTCCTGTAGGTCCCAGAGGACAGCCAGGTACGATACCTTACATCAAAGAATCTTATTGAACAATCTCAGTATGCCTCAATGCTTATATATTCAGGACTCCCAGGCCCCCCAGGGCCCCAAGGATTTCAAGGAGTAAGAGGAGAGCCTGGAGGTAAGATGGAGATTTTTATAAAGATATTTTTCAAAGATATTATTTAGTGATTATATAAATCTACAAAAGAGTTTATTTGTTGTAGTGAAAGCACATTTTACATATAGCAATTGATTCGATTGAACAAGGAAATTATTGCCAATGCCTCCATGTTTGAAAAATATAAAAATTCTAATTTTTATTATTTTAAAGCTAGTAAAGTTTAATAATTTTTGACCTTGAATTGTATTGAAATTATAAGCATTTTTCTACTTTTTCGATTCGAGTAATCAAAGAGGCAAGTTGAGACTGGAACATGCAGACATTTAGTTTAGTTAGTGCTGCTAAAAATTTTGCAATACAATACTTGGAAAGACGCTTTAATTATTCAGATAAATGAAATGTTTATTAATTTTAACATGACCTTAAATGTAGTTTAATACTAATGCGAAATTGATGGTGAAAAGTTACAAATAGTGAATTGTGTTTATGTGCTTTTGTTGAATATATATAATAACACCATATATTTAAATTGTTATACAGAGCCAGGATCTTCGGGGCCAACAGGACCTGCGGGGCCCAGAGGATTAATTGGACCAGCAGGAAAGGACGTAAGTTATTATGCAAAAATATGTTTACAAAATGTCCGCAACAAAGCACTGACTGAAAGAAACGTTTTATATTCATTTCCTAACTCGATAACTGCGGAATATTTGATTGGGCTTAATTAACTTTGAATACAAGCTAGTTAGTTTTTAGTATAATTTAGTTAGCGAGCTGAGCTATTTGAGTGGGGAAGAGAAAGCTCAAAGTGAAAGTTGCCTTGTGGTCTATAAGCCAAAATTACTAGACTGGGCAAACAGGAAACCAAGTTTCGAATCCAACAGGTGGCAAAATATTTTGCTTCTTTTTTTAAAATTAAATCCAATTATGACAAAACAAGATCAAAATTTGTGATATTTCACTTGTGTGAAAATAGCCTAGCTCATTTTAAGGTTGCGTTACCCAAATTTCTAAAAATGTTCAAAAAACGTGTAAAAACTGTTTCTGCATTCTCATTCACCATTGTATGCACTATTTTCACAATGAGTTCAATTGAACCAAAATATAAATTTTTACTTTTGCAATTTTCACAAAAAAAAAATAATGAAACAGCCAATTTCCACGTATTCCTTTTATTCCAAGTGATATTCCTTTAGTGAGGCTTTATGAAATTGCAATAGAAATTTTTATATGAAGTAAAGCAAATTAGTGAGACAAAGTTATTACAAAATGAGGCAAATTGAGATTTTACATCATCATTGACAAAAGTAAAGTAAATACATTTTCTTGCTAATACAAATTGTGAACTTTGAATTTCAATGCAGGGCTTTGGTCTATACAAATTTATATGGAACTCAACTCAAAGTTGGCTTGTATTACAAATGTTTGCATATATATATAAATGTATAATTTTCAACATTATCATCGTTCTATTATGTAATGCAGCATATTAATTGAAAACTTAATTTTATTAAATTGAAATAGTGCAAGGGCAGACTCTTAATAATAATATTATTACCGATTTAAACTTGAAACTGAAAAAATGAAACTTGTTTGAAACTTTGGCAAAATCTTGTTACAGACAGATATATGCTTTCTATTTTCCAGGGGGAACCGGGGGACGACGGCCAAGCAGGACCCCCGGGTAGCAGCGGGCCCCCGGGGGCAAGAGGACTTCCAGGAATGCCTGGGTCAGTAGACTGAATGAAGTTTAGTTGTAGAAAATCTCTTATACGTACTTATAAATATCTCAGGTTACCAGGCGTTAAAGGTCACCGAGGATTTCCAGGCCTTGACGGGTCCAAAGGGGAGCAAGGAAGCACCGGAGAAAAGGGTACAATCGGAGTAAACGGGCCTCCAGGACCGCAAGGCCCAATGGTATGATTTTATCACTATTCTTATCTTTTTATTGTATAATAATATTATATTACAGGGGTCTGCAGGCCCAAGAGGGGAACGCGGCAGAGAAGGGCCCCCAGGAGCCCCAGGATTAAGAGGGATTGACGGGATTGCAGGACCTCCAGGCCCCCCGGTTCGTAAATGACTAATATCTGCATATTTTCTATATGTATTATATTTTATATAGGGAGCAATCGGTAAAAACGGGCCTCCAGGGTTTCCAGGAAGCGCGGGGGCTAAAGGAGACCAAGGAAACTCTGGGCCAAAAGGATCTCAAGGCCTCCAAGGACCCCGAGGTATATAAAAAGCATAACATCATATAATGTATATTTACATATGTATATGTAACAAAATGCAATGAATTTAGGCGAGGGAGGTAGACCGGGAAATGCAGGCGAGCCGGGGCCAGTCGGGCCACCAGGAAAAGACGGGCACCCGGGAGAAAAAGGGTCGCCAGGATCTCAAGGATCCCCTGGAGGTATTTTGACTTTGATTGCATTATTGGGAAGGGTCTTGCATATGATGAGATTTAAAACATTTGAAGTGAAAGTATTTTAACAGCTTACATTCATTTAGTTCATATTTTAAAAGTATTAAATCGATTTGATTACCATTCAACCACCCTAAGGAACTTTGCCATCAGAAAAAGATTTTTTCATTCTTTATCCTAAATATTTTGATGGACTATGGAAAGAAAATTTAACTTACTTTTACTCTACGAATATATATTTAGAGGCTATAAGTTGTCATAAATTCACATCTTTTAACTGACTTACCTTTTACAAGCTGTAAATTACAACATAATAGCATGCTATTTATTTAATTTATTGGACGAAAATTGATGCAAACATTTTATTTAAAACCCTATTTAGTACAGAAAATATTTATTTTTTACATGATAATATCTCATAAACCAAAAATATTTACACCGACCATATTTTTAATTAAAATAATTTAAAAAATAAAATCATTTATAAAATATTTATACTAAAAGCAGAGATCGGCAATTTAGAATAAAATATATCAAACATCAATTATTAGCTCGCCATACCTGACAGTGGAGGTCTCACCATGAGCTTTTATGGTTAGAGCAGTGGTAAACCATGAACTTTTATGGTTACGAATTGAGTAAATTTATTTTT